>JAVIAB010000125.1:1062500-1164236 GCA_032433765.1 Megaustenia siamemsis | reverse complement strand
TGCTCAACAACCCCCAAGGTTAATGACTGAAGATAGAAATAAATGGCGAAGATGGTTGACAAAGCCTGCCCACTAGTGCTCAACAACCCCAAGGTTAATGACTGAAGATAGAAATAAATGGCGAAGATGGTTGACAAAGCCTGCCACTAGTGCTCAACAAACCCCCAAGGTTAATGACTGAAGATAGAAATAAATCCGGACGAAGATGGTGGTTACAAAGCCTGCCACTAGTGCTCAACAACCCCCAAGGTTAATGACTGAAGATAGAAATAAATGGCGAAGATGGTTGACAAAGCCTGCCACTAGTGCTCAACAACCCCCAAGGTTAATGACGAAGATAGAAATAAATGGCGAAGATGGTTGACAAAGCCTGCCACTAGTGCTCAACAACCCCCAAGGTAAATGACTGAAGATAGAAATAAATGGCGAAGATGGTTGACAAAGCCTGCACTAGTGCTCAACAACCCCAAGGTTAATGACTGAAGATAGAAATAAATGGCGAGATGGTTGACAAAGCCTGCCACTAGTGCTCAACAACCCCCAAGGTTAATGACTGAAGATAGAAATAAATGGCGAAGATGGTTGACAAAGCCTGCCACTATAGTGCTCAACAACCCCAAGGTTAATGACTGAAGATAGAAATAAATGGCGAAGATGTTGACAAAGCCTGCCACTAGTGCTCAACAACCCAAGAGTTAATGACTGAAGATAGAAATAAATGGCGAAGATGGTTGACAAAGCCTGCCACTAGTGCTCAACAACCCCCAGGTTAATGACTGAAGATAGAAATAAATGGCGAAGATGGTTGACAAAGCCTGCCACTAGTGATCAACAACCCCAGGTTAATGACTGAAGATAGAAATAAATGGCGAAGATGGTTGACAAAGCCTGCCACTAGTGCTCAACAACCCCCAAGGTTAATGACTGAAGATAGAAATAAATGGCGAAGATGGTTGACAAAGCCCTGCCACTAGTGCTCAACAACCCCCAAGGTTAATGACTGAAGATAGAAATAAATGGCGAAGATGGTTGACAAAGCCTGCCACTAGTGCTCAACAACCCCCAAGGTTAATGACTGAAGATAGAAATAAAATGGCGAAGATGGTGACAAAGCCTGCCACTAGTGCTCAACAACCCCCAAGGTTAATGACTGAAGATAGAAATAAATGGCGAAGATGGTTGACAAAGCCTGCCACTAGTGCTCAACAACCCCCAAGGTTAATGACTGAAGATAGAAATAAATGGCGAAGATGGTTGACAAAGCCTGCCACTAGTGCTCAACAACCCCAAGGTTAATGACTGAAGATAGAAATAAATGGCGAAGATGGTTGACAAAGCCTGCCACTAGTGCTCAACAACCCCAAGGTTAATGACTGAAGATAGAAATAAATGGCGAAGATGGTTGACAAAGCCTGCCACTAGTGCTCAACAACCCCAAGGTTAATGACTGAATGAAGATAGAAATAAATGGCGAAGATGGTTTGACAAAGCCTGCCACTAGTGCTCAACAACCCCCAAGGTTAATGACTGAAGATAGAAATAAATGGCGAAGATGGTTGACAAAGCCTGCCACTAGTGCTCAACACCCCAAGGTTAATGACTGAAGATAGAAATAAATGGCGAAGATGGTTGACAAAGCCTGCCACTAGTGCTCAACAACCCCCAAGGTTAATGACTGAAGATAGAAATAAATGGCGAAGATGGTTGACAAAGCCTGCCACTAGTGCTCAACAACCCCAAGGTTAATGACTGAAGATAGAAATAAATGGCGAAGATGGTTGACAAAGCCTGCCACTAGTGCTCAAAACCCCAAGGTTAATGACTGAAGATAGAATAAATGGCGAAGATGGTTGACAAAGCCTGCCACTAGTGCTCAACAACCCCCAAGGTTAATGACTGAAGATAGAAATAAATGGCGAAGATGGTTGACAAAGCCTGCCACTAGAGCTCAACAACCCCCAAGGTTAATGACTGAAGATAGAAATAAATGGCGAAGATGGTTGACAAAGCCTGCCACTAGTGCTCAACAACCCCTAGGTTAATGACTGAAGATAGAAATAAATGGCGAAGATGGTTGACAAAGCCTGCCACTAGTGCTCAACAACCCCAAGGTTAATGACTGAAGATAGAAATAATGGCGAAGATGGTTGACAAAGCCTGCCACTAGTGCTCAACAACCCCAAGGTTAATGACTGAAGATAGAAATAAATGGCGAAGATGGTTGACAAAGCCTGCCACTAGTGCTCAACAACCCCCAAGGTTAATGACTGAAGATAGAAATAAATGGCGAAGATGGTTGACAAAGCCTGCCACTAGTGCTCACAACCCCCAAGGTTAATGACTGAAGATAGAAATAAATGGCGAAGATGGTTGACAAAGCCTGCCACTAGTGCTCAACAACCCAAGGTTAATGACTGAAGAGATAGAAATAAATGGCGAAGATGGTTGACAAAGCCTGCCACTAGTGCTCAACAACCCCCAAGGTTAATGACTGAAGATAGAAATAAATGGCGAAGATGGTTGACAAAGCCTGCCACTAGTGCTCAACAACCCCAAGGTTAATGACTGAAGATAGAAATAAATGGCGAAGATGGTTGACAAAGCCTGGGTTAGTTGCAAGTCATCACAACCCCCAAGGGTAATGACTGAAGATAGAAATAAATGGCGAAGAGTGGTTGACAAAGCCTGCCACTAGTGCTCAACAACCCCAAGGTTAATGACTGAAGATAGAAATAAATGGCGAAGATGGTTGACAAAGCCTGCCACTAGTGCTCAACAACCCCCAGGTTAATGACTGAAGATAGAAATAAATGGCGAAGATGGTTGACAAAGCCTGCCACTAGTGCTCAACAACCCCAAGGTTAATGACTGAAGATAGAAATAAATGGCGAAGATGGTTGACAAAGCCTGCCACTAGTGCTCAACAACCCCCAAGGTTAATGACTGAAGATAGAAATAAATGGCGAAGATGGTTGACAAAGCCTGCCACTAGTGCTCAACAACCCCCAAGGTTAATGACTGAAGATAGAAATAAATGGCGAAGATGGTGACAAAGCCTGCCACTAGTGCTCAACAACCCCCAAGGTTAATGACTGAAGATAGAAATAAATGGCGAAGATGGTTGACAAAGCCTGCCACTAGTGCTCAACAACCCCAAGGTTAATGACTGAAGATAGAAATAAATGGCGAAGATGGTTGACAAAGCCTGCCACTAGTGCTCAACAAACCCCAAGGTTAATGACTGAAGATAGAAATAAATGGCGAAGATGGTTGACAAAGCCTGCCACTAGTGCTCAACAAAACCCCCAAGGTTAATGACTGAAGATAGAAATAAATGGCGAAGATGGTTGACAAAGCCTGCCACTAGTGCTCAACAACCCCCAGGTTAATGACTGAAGATAGAAATAAATGGCGAAGATGGTTGACAAAGCCTGCCACTAGTGCTCAACAACCCCCAAGGTTAATGACTGAAGATAGAAATAAATGGCGAAGATGGTTGACAAAGCCTGCCACTAGTGCTCAACAACCCCCAAGGTTAATGACTGAAGATAGAAATAAATGGCGAAGATGGTTGACAAAGCCTGCCACTAGTGCTCAACAACCCCCAAGGTTAATGACTGAAGATAGAAATAAATGGCGAAGATGGTTGACAAAGCCTGCCACTAGTGCTCAACAACCCCCAAGGTTAATGACTGAAGATAGAAATAAATGGCGAAGATGGTTGACAAAGCCTGCCACTAGTGCTCAACAACCCCAAGGTTAATGACTGAAGATAGAAATAAATGGCGAAGATGGTTGACAAAGCCTGCCACTAGTGCTCAACAACCCCCAAGGTTAATGACTGAAGATAGAAATAAATGGCGAAGATGGTTGACAAAGCCTGCCACTAGTGCTCAACAACCCCCAAGGTTAATGACTGAAGATAGAAATAAATGGCGAAGATGGTTGACAAAGCCTGCCACTAGTGCTCAACAACCCCCAAGGTTAATGACTGAAGATAGAAATAAATGGCGAAGATGGTTGACAAAGCCTGCCACTAGTGCTCAACAACCCCCAAGGTTAATGACTGAAGATAGAAATAAATGGCGAAGATGGTTGACAAAGCCTGCCACTAGTGCTCAACAACCCCCAAGGTTAATGACTGAAGATAGAAATAAATGGCGAAGATGGTTGACAAAGCCTGCCACTAGTGCTCAACAACCCCCAAGGTTAATGACTGAAGATAGAAATAAATGGCGAAGATGGTTGACAAAGCCTGCCACTAGTGCTCAACAACCCCCAAGGTTAATGACTGAAGATAGAAATAAATGGCGAAGATGGTTGACAAAGCCTGCCACTAGTGCTCAACAACCCCCAAGGTTAATGACTGAAGATAGAAATAAATGGCGAAGATGGTTGACAAAGCCTGCCACTAGTGCTCAACAACCCCAAGGTTAATGACTGAAGATAGAAATAAATGGCGAAGATGGTTGACAAAGCCTGCCACTAGTGCTCAACAACCCCCAAGGTTAATGACTGAAGATAGAAATAAATGGCGAAGATGGTTGACAAAGCCTGCCACTAGTGCTCAACAACCCCCAAGGTTAATGACTGAAGATAGAAATAAATGGCGAAGATGGTTGACAAAGCCTGCCACTAGTGCTCAACAACCCCCAAGGTTAATGACTGAAGATAGAAATAAATGGCGAAGATGGTTGACAAAGCCTGCCACTAGTGCTCAACAACCCCCAAGGTTAATGACTGAAGATAGAAATAAATGGCGAAGATGGTTGACAAAGCCTGCCACTAGTGCTCAACAACCCCCAAGGTTAATGACTGAAGATAGAAATAAATGGCGAAGATGGTTGACAAAGCCTGCCACTAGTGCTCAACAACCCCCAAGGTTAATGACTGAAGATAGAAATAAATGGCGAAGATGGTTGACAAAGCCTGCCACTAGTGCTCAACAACCCCCAAGGTTAATGACTGAAGATAGAAATAAATGGCGAAGATGGTTGACAAAGCCTGCCACTAGTGCTCAACAACCCCAAGGTTAATGACTGAAGATAGAAATAAATGGCGAAGATGGTTGACAAAGCCTGCCACTAGTGCTCAACAACCCCCAAGGTTAATGACTGAAGATAGAAATAAATGGCGAAGATGGTTGACAAAGCCTGCCACTAGTGCTCAACAACCCCCAAGGTTAATGACTGAAGATAGAAATAAATGGCGAAGATGGTTGACAAAGCCTGCCACTAGTGCTCAACAACCCCCAAGGTTAATGACTGAAGATAGAAATAAATGGCGAAGATGGTTGACAAAGCCTGCCACTAGTGCTCAAACCCCCAAGGTTAATGACTGAAGATAGAAATAAATGGCGAAGATGGTTGACAAAGCCTGCCACTAGTGCTCAACAACCCCCAAGGTTAATGACTGAAGATAGAAATAAATGGCGAAGATGGTTGACAAAGCCTGCCACTAGTGCTCAACAACCCCCAAGGTTAATGACTGAAGATAGAAATAAATGGCGAAGATGGTTGACAAAGCCTGCCACTAGTGCTCAACAACCCCCAAGGTTAATGACTGAAGATAGAAATAAATGGCGAAGATGGTTGACAAAGCCTGCCACTAGTGCTCAACAACCCCCAAGGTTAATGACTGAAGATAGAAATAAATGGCGAAGATGGTTGACAAAGCCTGCCACTAGTGCTCAACAACCCCCAAGGTTAATGACTGAAGATAGAAATAAATGGCGAAGATGGTTGACAAAGCCTGCCACTAGTGCTCAACAACCCCCAAGGTTAATGACTGAAGATAGAAATAAATGGCGAAGATGGTTGACAAAGCCTGCCACTAGTGCTCAACAACCCCCAAGGTTAATGACTGAAGATAGAAATAAATGGCGAAGATGGTTGACAAAGCCTGCCACTAGTGCTCAACAACCCCCAAGGTTAATGACTGAAGATAGAAATAAATGGCGAAGATGGTTGACAAAGCCTGCCACTAGTGCTCAACAACCCCAAGGTTAATGACTGAAGATAGAAATAAATGGCGAAGATGGTTGACAAAGCCTGCCACTAGTGCTCAACAACCCCCAAGGTTAATGACTGAAGATAGAAATAAATGGCGAAGATGGTTGACAAAGCCTGCCACTAGTGCTCAACAACCCCCAAGGTTAATGACTGAAGATAGAAATAAATGGCGAAGATGGTTGACAAAGCCTGCCACTAGTGCTCAACAACCCCCAAGGTTAATGACTGAAGATAGAAATAAATGGCGAAGATGGTTGACAAAGCCTGCCACTAGTGCTCAACAACCCCAAGGTTAATGACTGAAGATAGAAATAAATGGCGAAGATGGTTGACAAAGCCTGCCACTAGTGCTCAACAACCCCCAAGGTTAATGACTGAAGATAGAAATAAATGGCGAAGATGGTTGACAAAGCCTGCCACTAGTGCTCAACAACCCCCAAGGTTAATGACTGAAGATAGAAATAAATGGCGAAGATGGTTGACAAAGCCTGCCACTAGTGCTCAACAACCCCCAAGGTTAATGACTGAAGATAGAAATAAATGGCGAAGATGGTTGACAAAGCCTGCCACTAGTGCTCAACAACCCCCAAGGTTAATGACTGAAGATAGAAATAAATGGCGAAGATGGTTGACAAAGCCTGCCACTAGTGCTCAACAACCCCCAAGGTTAATGACTGAAGATAGAAATAAATGGCGAAGATGGTTGACAAAGCCTGCCACTAGTGCTCAACAACCCCCAAGGTTAATGACTGAAGATAGAAATAAATGGCGAAGATGGTTGACAAAGCCTGCCACTAGTGCTCAACAACCCCCAAGGTTAATGACTGAAGATAGAAATAAATGGCGAAGATGGTTGACAAAGCCTGCCACTAGTGCTCAACAACCCCCAAGGTTAATGACTGAAGATAGAAATAAATGGCGAAGATGGTTGACAAAGCCTGCCACTAGTGCTCAACAACCCCCAAGGTTAATGACTGAAGATAGAAATAAATGGCGAAGATGGTTGACAAAGCCTGCCACTAGTGCTCAACAACCCCCAAGGTTAATGACTGAAGATAGAAATAAATGGCGAAGATGGTTGACAAAGCCTGCCACTAGTGCTCAACAACCCCCAAGGTTAATGACTGAAGATAGAAATAAATGGCGAAGATGGTTGACAAAGCCTGCCACTAGTGCTCAACAACCCCCAAGGTTAATGACTGAAGATAGAAATAAATGGCGAAGATGGTTGACAAAGCCTGCCACTAGTGCTCAACAACCCCAAGGTTAATGACTGAAGATAGAAATAAATGGCGAAGATGGTTGACAAAGCCTGCCACTAGTGCTCAACAACCCCAAGGTTAATGACTGAAGATAGAAATAAATGGCGAAGATGGTTGACAAAGCCTGCCACTAGTGCTCAACAACCCCCAAGGTTAATGACTGAAGATAGAAATAAATGGCGAAGATGGTTGACAAAGCCTGCCACTAGTGCTCAACAACCCCCAAGGTTAATGACTGAAGATAGAAATAAATGGCGAAGATGGTTGACAAAGCCTGCCACTAGTGCTCAACAACCCCCAAGGTTAATGACTGAAGATAGAAATAAATGGCGAAGATGGTTGACAAAGCCTGCCACTAGTGCTCAACAACCCCCAAGGTTAATGACTGAAGATAGAAATAAATGGCGAAGATGGTTGACAAAGCCTGCCACTAGTGCTCAAAACCCCCAAGGTTAATGACTGAAGATAGAAATAAATGGCGAAGATGGTTGACAAAGCCTGCCACTAGTGCTCAACAACCCCCAAGGTTAATGACTGAAGATAGAAATAAATGGCGAAGATGGTTGACAAAGCCTGCCACTAGTGCTCAACAACCCCCAAGGTTAATGACTGAAGATAGAAATAAATGGCGAAGATGGTTGACAAAGCCTGCCACTAGTGCTCAACAACCCCAAGGTTAATGACTGAAGATAGAAATAAATGGCGAAGATGGTTGACAAAGCCTGCCACTAGTGCTCAACAACCCCAAGGTTAATGACTGAAGATAGAAATAAATGGCGAAGATGGTTGACAAAGCCTGCCACTAGTGCTCAACAACCCCCAAGGTTAATGACTGAAGATAGAAATAAATGGCGAAGATGGTTGACAAAGCCTGCCACTAGTGCTCAACAACCCCCAAGGTTAATGACTGAAGATAGAAATAAATGGCGAAGATGGTTGACAAAGCCTGCCACTAGTGCTCAACAACCCCCAAGGTTAATGACTGAAGATAGAAATAAATGGCGAAGATGGTTGACAAAGCCTGCCACTAGTGCTCAACAACCCCCAAGGTTAATGACTGAAGATAGAAATAAATGGCGAAGATGGTTGACAAAGCCTGCCACTAGTGCTCAACAACCCCCAAGGTTAATGACTGAAGATAGAAATAAATGGCGAAGATGGTTGACAAAGCCTGCCACTAGTGCTCAACAACCCCCAAGGTTAATGACTGAAGATAGAAATAAATGGCGAAGATGGTTGACAAAGCCTGCCACTAGTGCTCAACAACCCCCAAGGTTAATGACTGAAGATAGAAATAAATGGCGAAGATGGTTGACAAAGCCTGCCACTAGTGCTCAACAACCCCCAAGGTTAATGACTGAAGATAGAAATAAATGGCGAAGATGGTTGACAAAGCCTGCCACTAGTGCTCAACAACCCCCAAGGTTAATGACTGAAGATAGAAATAAATGGCGAAGATGGTTGACAAAGCCTGCCACTAGTGCTCAACAACCCCCAAGGTTAATGACTGAAGATAGAAATAAATGGCGAAGATGGTTGACAAAGCCTGCCACTAGTGCTCAACAACCCCCAAGGTTAATGACTGAAGATAGAAATAAATGGCGAAGATGGTTGACAAAGCCTGCCACTAGTGCTCAACAACCCCCAAGGTTAATGACTGAAGATAGAAATAAATGGCGAAGATGGTTGACAAAGCCTGCCACTAGTGCTCAACAACCCCCAAGGTTAATGACTGAAGATAGAAATAAATGGCGAAGATGGTTGACAAAGCCTGCCACTAGTGCTCAACAACCCCCAAGGTTAATGACTGAAGATAGAAATAAATGGCGAAGATGGTTGACAAAGCCTGCCACTAGTGCTCAACAACCCCCAAGGTTAATGACTGAAGATAGAAATAAATGGCGAAGATGGTTGACAAAGCCTGCCACTAGTGCTCAACAACCCCCAAGGTTAATGACTGAAGATAGAAATAAATGGCGAAGATGGTTGACAAAGCCTGCCACTAGTGCTCAACAACCCCCAAGGTTAATGACTGAAGATAGAAATAAATGGCGAAGATGGTTGACAAAGCCTGCCACTAGTGCTCAACAACCCCCAAGGTTAATGACTGAAGATAGAAATAAATGGCGAAGATGGTTGACAAAGCCTGCCACTAGTGCTCAACAACCCCCAAGGTTAATGACTGAAGATAGAAATAAATGGCGAAGATGGTTGACAAAGCCTGCCACTAGTGCTCAACAACCCCCAAGGTTAATGACTGAAGATAGAAATAAATGGCGAAGATGGTTGACAAAGCCTGCCACTAGTGCTCAACAACCCCCAAGGTTAATGACTGAAGATAGAAATAAATGGCGAAGATGGTTGACAAAGCCTGCCACTAGTGCTCAACAACCCCCAAGGTTAATGACTGAAGATAGAAATAAATGGCGAAGATGGTTGACAAAGCCTGCCACTAGTGCTCAACAACCCCCAAGGTTAATGACTGAAGATAGAAATAAATGGCGAAGATGGTTGACAAAGCCTGCCACTAGTGCTCAACAACCCCCAAGGTTAATGACTGAAGATAGAAATAAATGGCGAAGATGGTTGACAAAGCCTGCCACTAGTGCTCAACAACCCCCAAGGTTAATGACTGAAGATAGAAATAAATGGCGAAGATGGTTGACAAAGCCTGCCACTAGTGCTCAACAACCCCCAAGGTTAATGACTGAAGATAGAAATAAATGGCGAAGATGGTTGACAAAGCCTGCCACTAGTGCTCAACAACCCCCAAGGTTAATGACTGAAGATAGAAATAAATGGCGAAGATGGTTGACAAAGCCTGCCACTAGTGCTCAACAACCCCCAAGGTTAATGACTGAAGATAGAAATAAATGGCGAAGATGGTTGACAAAGCCTGCCACTAGTGCTCAACAACCCCAAGGTTAATGACTGAAGATAGAAATAAATGGCGAAGATGGTTGACAAAGCCTGCCACTAGTGCTCAACAACCCCAAGGTTAATGACTGAAGATAGAAATAAATGGCGAAGATGGTTGACAAAGCCTGCCACTAGTGCTCAACAACCCCAAGGTTAATGACTGAAGATAGAAATAAATGGCGAAGATGGTTGACAAAGCCTGCCACTAGTGCTCAACAACCCCCAAGGTTAATGACTGAAGATAGAAATAAATGGCGAAGATGGTTGACAAAGCCTGCCACTAGTGCTCAACAACCCCCAAGGTTAATGACTGAAGATAGAAATAAATGGCGAAGATGGTTGACAAAGCCTGCCACTAGTGCTCAACAACCCCCAAGGTTAATGACTGAAGATAGAAATAAATGGCGAAGATGGTTGACAAAGCCTGCCACTAGTGCTCAACAACCCCCAAGGTTAATGACTGAAGATAGAAATAAATGGCGAAGATGGTTGACAAAGCCTGCCACTAGTGCTCAACAACCCCCAAGGTTAATGACTGAAGATAGAAATAAATGGCGAAGATGGTTGACAAAGCCTGCCACTAGTGCTCAACAACCCCCAAGGTTAATGACTGAAGATAGAAATAAATGGCGAAGATGGTTGACAAAGCCTGCCACTAGTGCTCAACAACCCCCAAGGTTAATGACTGAAGATAGAAATAAATGGCGAAGATGGTTGACAAAGCCTGCCACTAGTGCTCAACAACCCCCAAGGTTAATGACTGAAGATAGAAATAAATGGCGAAGATGGTTGACAAAGCCTGCCACTAGTGCTCAACAACCCCCAAGGTTAATGACTGAAGATAGAAATAAATGGCGAAGATGGTTGACAAAGCCTGCCACTAGTGCTCAACAACCCCCAAGGTTAATGACTGAAGATAGAAATAAATGGCGAAGATGGTTGACAAAGCCTGCCACTAGTGCTCAACAACCCCCAAGGTTAATGACTGAAGATAGAAATAAATGGCGAAGATGGTTGACAAAGCCTGCCACTAGTGCTCAACAACCCCCAAGGTTAATGACTGAAGATAGAAATAAATGGCGAAGATGGTTGACAAAGCCTGCCACTAGTGCTCAACAACCCCCAAGGTTAATGACTGAAGATAGAAATAAATGGCGAAGATGGTTGACAAAGCCTGCCACTAGTGCTCAACAACCCCCAAGGTTAATGACTGAAGATAGAAATAAATGGCGAAGATGGTTGACAAAGCCTGCCACTAGTGCTCAACAACCCCCAAGGTTAATGACTGAAGATAGAAATAAATGGCGAAGATGGTTGACAAAGCCTGCCACTAGTGCTCAACAACCCCCAAGGTTAATGACTGAAGATAGAAATAAATGGCGAAGATGGTTGACAAAGCCTGCCACTAGTGCTCAACAACCCCCAAGGTTAATGACTGAAGATAGAAATAAATGGCGAAGATGGTTGACAAAGCCTGCCACTAGTGCTCAACAACCCCCAAGGTTAATGACTGAAGATAGAAATAAATGGCGAAGATGGTTGACAAAGCCTGCCACTAGTGCTCAACAACCCCCAAGGTTAATGACTGAAGATAGAAATAAATGGCGAAGATGGTTGACAAAGCCTGCCACTAGTGCTCAACAACCCCCAAGGTTAATGACTGAAGATAGAAATAAATGGCGAAGATGGTTGACAAAGCCTGCCACTAGTGCTCAACAACCCCCAAGGTTAATGACTGAAGATAGAAATAAATGGCGAAGATGGTTGACAAAGCCTGCCACTAGTGCTCACAACCCCCAAGGTTAATGACTGAAGATAGAAATAAATGGCGAAGATGGTTGACAAAGCCTGCCACTAGTGCTCAACAACCCCCAAGGTTAATGACTGAAGATAGAAATAAATGGCGAAGATGGTTGACAAAGCCTGCCACTAGTGCTCAACAACCCCCAAGGTTAATGACTGAAGATAGAAATAAATGGCGAAGATGGTTGACAAAGCCTGCCACTAGTGCTCAACAACCCCCAAGGTTAATGACTGAAGATAGAAATAAATGGCGAAGATGGTTGACAAAGCCTGCCACTAGTGCTCAACAACCCCCAAGGTTAATGACTGAAGATAGAAATAAATGGCGAAGATGGTTGACAAAGCCTGCCACTAGTGCTCAACAACCCCCAAGGTTAATGACTGAAGATAGAAATAAATGGCGAAGATGGTTGACAAAGCCTGCCACTAGTGCTCAACAACCCCCAAGGTTAATGACTGAAGATAGAAATAAATGGCGAAGATGGTTGACAAAGCCTGCCACTAGTGCTCAACAACCCCCAAGGTTAATGACTGAAGATAGAAATAAATGGCGAAGATGGTTGACAAAGCCTGCCACTAGTGCTCAACAACCCCCAAGGTTAATGACTGAAGATAGAAATAAATGGCGAAGATGGTTGACAAAGCCTGCCACTAGTGCTCAACAACCCCCAAGGTTAATGACTGAAGATAGAAATAAATGGCGAAGATGGTTGACAAAGCCTGCCACTAGTGCTCAACAACCCCCAAGGTTAATGACTGAAGATAGAAATAAATGGCGAAGATGGTTGACAAAGCCTGCCACTAGTGCTCAACAACCCCCAAGGTTAATGACTGAAGATAGAAATAAATGGCGAAGATGGTTGACAAAGCCTGCCACTAGTGCTCAACAACCCCCAAGGTTAATGACTGAAGATAGAAATAAATGGCGAAGATGGTTGACAAAGCCTGCCACTAGTGCTCAACAACCCCCAAGGTTAATGACTGAAGATAGAAATAAATGGCGAAGATGGTTGACAAAGCCTGCCACTAGTGCTCAACAACCCCCAAGGTTAATGACTGAAGATAGAAATAAATGGCGAAGATGGTTGACAAAGCCTGCCACTAGTGCTCAACAACCCCCAAGGTTAATGACTGAAGATAGAAATAAATGGCGAAGATGGTTGACAAAGCCTGCCACTAGTGCTCAACAACCCCCAAGGTTAATGACTGAAGATAGAAATAAATGGCGAAGATGGTTGACAAAGCCTGCCACTAGTGCTCAACAACCCCCAAGGTTAATGACTGAAGATAGAAATAAATGGCGAAGATGGTTGACAAAGCCTGCCACTAGTGCTCAACAACCCCCAAGGTTAATGACTGAAGATAGAAATAAATGGCGAAGATGGTTGACAAAGCCTGCCACTAGTGCTCAACAACCCCCAAGGTTAATGACTGAAGATAGAAATAAATGGCGAAGATGGTTGACAAAGCCTGCCACTAGTGCTCAACAACCCCCAAGGTTAATGACTGAAGATAGAAATAAATGGCGAAGATGGTTGACAAAGCCTGCCACTAGTGCTCAACAACCCCCAAGGTTAATGACTGAAGATAGAAATAAATGGCGAAGATGGTTGACAAAGCCTGCCACTAGTGCTCAACAACCCCCAAGGTTAATGACTGAAGATAGAAATAAATGGCGAAGATGGTTGACAAAGCCTGCCACTAGTGCTCAACAACCCCCAAGGTTAATGACTGAAGATAGAAATAAATGGCGAAGATGGTTGACAAAGCCTGCCACTAGTGCTCAACAACCCCCAAGGTTAATGACTGAAGATAGAAATAAATGGCGAAGATGGTTGACAAAGCCTGCCACTAGTGCTCAACAACCCCCAAGGTTAATGACTGAAGATAGAAATAAATGGCGAAGATGGTTGACAAAGCCTGCCACTAGTGCTCAACAACCCCCAAGGTTAATGACTGAAGATAGAAATAAATGGCGAAGATGGTTGACAAAGCCTGCCACTAGTGCTCAACAACCCCCAAGGTTAATGACTGAAGATAGAAATAAATGGCGAAGATGGTTGACAAAGCCTGCCACTAGTGCTCAACAACCCCCAAGGTTAATGACTGAAGATAGAAATAAATGGCGAAGATGGTTGACAAAGCCTGCCACTAGTGCTCAACAACCCCCAAGGTTAATGACTGAAGATAGAAATAAATGGCGAAGATGGTTGACAAAGCCTGCCACTAGTGCTCAACAACCCCCAAGGTTAATGACTGAAGATAGAAATAAATGGCGAAGATGGTTGACAAAGCCTGCCACTAGTGCTCAACAACCCCCAAGGTTAATGACTGAAGATAGAAATAAATGGCGAAGATGGTTGACAAAGCCTGCCACTAGTGCTCAACAACCCCCAAGGTTAATGACTGAAGATAGAAATAAATGGCGAAGATGGTTGACAAAGCCTGCCACTAGTGCTCAACAACCCCCAAGGTTAATGACTGAAGATAGAAATAAATGGCGAAGATGGTTGACAAAGCCTGCCACTAGTGCTCAACAACCCCCAAGGTTAATGACTGAAGATAGAAATAAATGGCGAAGATGGTTGACAAAGCCTGCCACTAGTGCTCAACAACCCCCAAGGTTAATGACTGAAGATAGAAATAAATGGCGAAGATGGTTGACAAAGCCTGCCACTAGTGCTCAACAACCCCCAAGGTTAATGACTGAAGATAGAAATAAATGGCGAAGATGGTTGACAAAGCCTGCCACTAGTGCTCAACAACCCCAAGGTTAATGACTGAAGATAGAAATAAATGGCGAAGATGGTTGACAAAGCCTGCCACTAGTGCTCAACAACCCCCAAGGTTAATGACTGAAGATAGAAATAAATGGCGAAGATGGTTGACAAAGCCTGCCACTAGTGCTCAACAACCCCCAAGGTTAATGACTGAAGATAGAAATAAATGGCGAAGATGGTTGACAAAGCCTGCCACTAGTGCTCAACAACCCCCAAGGTTAATGACTGAAGATAGAAATAAATGGCGAAGATGGTTGACAAAGCCTGCCACTAGTGCTCAACAACCCCCAAGGTTAATGACTGAAGATAGAAATAAATGGCGAAGATGGTTGACAAAGCCTGCCACTAGTGCTCAACAACCCCCAAGGTTAATGACTGAAGATAGAAATAAATGGCGAAGATGGTTGACAAAGCCTGCCACTAGTGCTCAACAACCCCCAAGGTTAATGACTGAAGATAGAAATAAATGGCGAAGATGGTTGACAAAGCCTGCCACTAGTGCTCAACAACCCCCAAGGTTAATGACTGAAGATAGAAATAAATGGCGAAGATGGTTGACAAAGCCTGCCACTAGTGCTCAACAACCCCCAAGGTTAATGACTGAAGATAGAAATAAATGGCGAAGATGGTTGACAAAGCCTGCCACTAGTGCTCAACAACCCCCAAGGTTAATGACTGAAGATAGAAATAAATGGCGAAGATGGTTGACAAAGCCTGCCACTAGTGCTCAACAACCCCCAAGGTTAATGACTGAAGATAGAAATAAATGGCGAAGATGGTTGACAAAGCCTGCCACTAGTGCTCAACAACCCCAAGGTTAATGACTGAAGATAGAAATAAATGGCGAAGATGGTTGACAAAGCCTGCCACTAGTGCTCAACAACCCCCAAGGTTAATGACTGAAGATAGAAATAAATGGCGAAGATGGTTGACAAAGCCTGCCACTAGTGCTCAACAACCCCCAAGGTTAATGACTGAAGATAGAAATAAATGGCGAAGATGGTTGACAAAGCCTGCCACTAGTGCTCAACAACCCCCAAGGTTAATGACTGAAGATAGAAATAAATGGCGAAGATGGTTGACAAAGCCTGCCACTAGTGCTCAACAACCCCCAAGGTTAATGACTGAAGATAGAAATAAATGGCGAAGATGGTTGACAAAGCCTGCCACTAGTGCTCAACAACCCCCAAGGTTAATGACTGAAGATAGAAATAAATGGCGAAGATGGTTGACAAAGCCTGCCACTAGTGCTCAACAACCCCCAAGGTTAATGACTGAAGATAGAAATAAATGGCGAAGATGGTTGACAAAGCCTGCCACTAGTGCTCAACAACCCCCAAGGTTAATGACTGAAGATAGAAATAAATGGCGAAGATGGTTGACAAAGCCTGCCACTAGTGCTCAACAACCCCCAAGGTTAATGACTGAAGATAGAAATAAATGGCGAAGATGGTTGACAAAGCCTGCCACTAGTGCTCAACAACCCCCAAGGTTAATGACTGAAGATAGAAATAAATGGCGAAGATGGTTGACAAAGCCTGCCACTAGTGCTCAACAACCCCCAAGGTTAATGACTGAAGATAGAAATAAATGGCGAAGATGGTTGACAAAGCCTGCCACTAGTGCTCAACAACCCCCAAGGTTAATGACTGAAGATAGAAATAAATGGCGAAGATGGTTGACAAAGCCTGCCACTAGTGCTCAACAACCCCCAAGGTTAATGACTGAAGATAGAAATAAATGGCGAAGATGGTTGACAAAGCCTGCCACTAGTGCTCAACAACCCCCAAGGTTAATGACTGAAGATAGAAATAAATGGCGAAGATGGTTGACAAAGCCTGCCACTAGTGCTCAACAACCCCCAAGGTTAATGACTGAAGATAGAAATAAATGGCGAAGATGGTTGACAAAGCCTGCCACTAGTGCTCAACAACCCCCAAGGTTAATGACTGAAGATAGAAATAAATGGCGAAGATGGTTGACAAAGCCTGCCACTAGTGCTCAACAACCCCCAAGGTTAATGACTGAAGATAGAAATAAATGGCGAAGATGGTTGACAAAGCCTGCCACTAGTGCTCAACAACCCCCAAGGTTAATGACTGAAGATAGAAATAAATGGCGAAGATGGTTGACAAAGCCTGCCACTAGTGCTCAACAACCCCCAAGGTTAATGACTGAAGATAGAAATAAATGGCGAAGATGGTTGACAAAGCCTGCCACTAGTGCTCAACAACCCCCAAGGTTAATGACTGAAGATAGAAATAAATGGCGAAGATGGTTGACAAAGCCTGCCACTAGTGCTCAACAACCCCCAAGGTTAATGACTGAAGATAGAAATAAATGGCGAAGATGGTTGACAAAGCCTGCCACTAGTGCTCAACAACCCCCAAGGTTAATGACTGAAGATAGAAATAAATGGCGAAGATGGTTGACAAAGCCTGCCACTAGTGCTCAACAACCCCCAAGGTTAATGACTGAAGATAGAAATAAATGGCGAAGATGGTTGACAAAGCCTGCCACTAGTGCTCAACAACCCCCAAGGTTAATGACTGAAGATAGAAATAAATGGCGAAGATGGTTGACAAAGCCTGCCACTAGTGCTCAACAACCCCCAAGGTTAATGACTGAAGATAGAAATAAATGGCGAAGATGGTTGACAAAGCCTGCCACTAGTGCTCAACAACCCCCAAGGTTAATGACTGAAGATAGAAATAAATGGCGAAGATGGTTGACAAAGCCTGCCACTAGTGCTCAACAACCCCCAAGGTTAATGACTGAAGATAGAAATAAATGGCGAAGATGGTTGACAAAGCCTGCCACTAGTGCTCAACAAACCCCAAGGTTAATGACTGAAGATAGAAATAAATGGCGAAGATGGTTGACAAAGCCTGCCACTAGTGCTCAACAACCCCCAAGGTTAATGACTGAAGATGGAAATAAATGGCGAAGATGGTTGACAAAGCCTGCCACTAGTGCTCAACAACCCCCAAGGTTAATGACTGAAGATAGAAATAAATGGCGAAGATGGTTGACAAAGCCTGCCACTAGTGCTCAACAACCCCCAAGGTTAATGACTGAAGATAGAAATAAATGGCGAAGATGGTTGACAAAGCCTGCCACTAGTGCTCAACAACCCCCAAGGTTAATGACTGAAGATAGAAATAAATGGCGAAGATGGTTGACAAAGCCTGCCACTAGTGCTCAACAACCCCCAAGGTTAATGACTGAAGATAGAAATAAATGGCGAAGATGGTTGACAAAGCCTGCCACTAGTGCTCAATAACCCCCAAGGTTAATGACTGAAGATAGAAATAAATGGCGAAGATGGTTGACAAAGCCTGCCACTAGTGCTCAACAACCCCCAAGGTTAATGACTGAAGATAGAAATAAATGGCGAAGATGGTTGACAAAGCCTGCCACTAGTGCTCAACAACCCCCAAGGTTAATGACTGAAGATAGAAATAAATGGCGAAGATGGTTGACAAAGCCTGCCACTAGTGCTCAACAACCCCCAAGGTTAATGACTGAAGATAGAAATAAATGGCGAAGATGGTTGACAAAGCCTGCCACTAGTGCTCAACAACCCCCAAGGTTAATGACTGAAGATAGAAATAAATGGCGAAGATGGTTGACAAAGCCTGCCACTAGTGCTCAACAACCCCCAAGGTTAATGACTGAAGATAGAAATAAATGGCGAAGATGGTTGACAAAGCCTGCCACTAGTGCTCAACAACCCCCAAGGTTAATGACTGAAGATAGAAATAAATGGCGAAGATGGTTGACAAAGCCTGCCACTAGTGCTCAACAACCCCCAAGGTTAATGACTGAAGATAGAAATAAATGGCGAAGATGGTTGACAAAGCCTGCCACTAGTGCTCAACAACCCCCTAGGTTAATGACTGAAGATAGAAATAAATGGCGAAGATGGTTGACAAAGCCTGCCACTAGTGCTCAACAACCCCCAAGGTTAATGACTGAAGATAGAAATAAATGGCGAAGATGGTTGACAAAGCCTGCCACTAGTGCTCAACAACCCCCAAGGTTAATGACTGAAGATAGAAATAAATGGCGAAGATGGTTGACAAAGCCTGCCACTAGTGCTCAACAACCCCCAAGGTTAATGACTGAAGATAGAAATAAATGGCGAAGATGGTTGACAAAGCCTGCCACTAGTGCTCAACAACCCCCAAGGTTAATGACTGAAGATAGAAATAAATGGCGAAGATGGTTGACAAAGCCTGCCACTAGTGCTCAACAACCCCCTAGGTTAATGACTGAAGATAGAAATAAATGGCGAAGATGGTTGACAAAGCCTGCCACTAGTGCTCAACAACCCCCAAGGTTAATGACTGAAGATAGAAATAAATGGCGAAGATGGTTGACAAAGCCTGCCACTAGTGCTCAACAACCCCCAAGGTTAATGACTGAAGATAGAAATAAATGGCGAAGATGGTTGACAAAGCCTGCCACTAGTGCTCAACAACCCCCAAGGTTAATGACTGAAGATAGAAATAAATGGCGAAGATGGTTGACAAAGCCTGCCACTAGTGCTCAACAACCGCCCAAGGTTAATGACTGAAGATAGAAATAAATGGCGAAGATGGTTGACAAAGCCTGCCACTAGTGCTCAACAACCCCCAAGGTTAATGACTGAAGATAGAAATAAATGGCGAAGATGGTTGACAAAGCCTGCCACTAGTGCTCAACAACCCCCAAGGTTAATGACTGAAGATAGAAATAAATGGCGAAGATGGTTGACAAAGCCTGCCACTAGTGCTCAACAACCCCCAAGGTTAATGACTGAAGATAGAAATAAATGGCGAAGATGGTTGACAAAGCCTGCCACTAGTGCTCAACAACCCCCAAGGTTAATGACTGAAGATGGAAATAAATGGCGAAGATGGTTGACAAAGCCTGCCACTAGTGCTCAACAACCCCCAAGGTTAATGACTGAAGATGGAAATAAATGGCGAAGATGGTTGACAAAGCCTGCCACTAGTGCTCAACAACCCCCAAGGTTAATGACTGAAGATGGAAATAAATGGCGAAGATGGTTGACAAAGCCTGCCACTAGTGCTCAACAACCCCCAAGGTTAATGACTGAAGATAGAAATAAATGGCGAAGATGGTTGACAAAGCCTGCCACTAGTGCTCAACAACCCCCAAGGTTAATGACTGAAGATAGAAATAAATGGCGAAGATGGTTGACAAAGCCTGCCACTAGTGCTCAATAACCCCCAAGGTTAATGACTGAAGATAGAAATAAATGGCGAAGATGGTTGACAAAGCCTGCCACTAGTGCTCAACAACCCCCAAGGTTAATGACTGAAGATAGAAATAAATGGCGAAGATGGTTGACAAAGCCTGCCACTAGTGCTCAATAACCCCCAAGGTTAATGACTGAAGATAGAAATAAATGGCGAAGATGGTTGACAAAGCCTGCCACTAGTGCTCAACAACCCCCAAGGTTAATGACTGAAGATAGAAATAAATGGCGAAGATGGTTGACAAAGCCTGCCACTAGTGCTCAACAACCCCCAAGGTTAATGACTGAAGATAGAAATAAATGGCGAAGATGGTTGACAAAGCCTGCCACTAGTGCTCAACAACCCCCAAGGTTAATGACTGAAGATAGAAATAAATGGCGAAGATGGTTGACAAAGCCTGCCACTAGTGCTCAACAACCCCCAAGGTTAATGACTGAAGATAGAAATAAATGGCGAAGATGGTTGACAAAGCCTGCCACTAGTGCTCAACAACCCCCAAGGTTAATGACTGAAGATAGAAATAAATGGCGAAGATGGTTGACAAAGCCTGCCACTAGTGCTCAACAACCCCCAAGGTTAATGACTGAAGATAGAAATAAATGGCGAAGATGGTTGACAAAGCCTGCCACTAGTGCTCAACAACAACCCCTAGGTTAATGACTGAAGATAGAAATAAATGGCGAAGATGGTTGACAAAGCCTGCCACTAGTGCTCAACAACCCCCAAGGTTAATGACTGAAGATAGAAATAAATGGCGAAGATGGTTGACAAAGCCTGCCACTAGTGCTCAACAACCCCCAAGGTTAATGACTGAAGATAGAAATAAATGGCGAAGATGGTTGACAAAGCCTGCCACTAGTGCTCAACAACCCCCAAGGTTAATGACTGAAGATAGAAATAAATGGCGAAGATGGTTGACAAAGCCTGCCACTAGTGCTCAACAACCCCCAAGGTTAATGACTGAAGATAGAAATAAATGGCGAAGATGGTTGACAAAGCCTGCCACTAGTGCTCAACAACCCCCTAGGTTAATGACTGAAGATAGAAATAAATGGCGAAGATGGTTGACAAAGCCTGCCACTAGTGCTCAACAACCCCCTAGGTTAATGACTGAAGATAGAAAAAAATGGCGAAGATGGTTGACAAAGCCTGCCACTAGTGCTCAATAACCCCCAAGGTTAATGGCTGAAGATAGAAATAAATGGCGAAGATGGTTGACAAAGCCTGCCACTAGTGCTCAATAACCCCAAGGTTATATGAGGAAGAAGAAGAAGACATTGTTTAGTGACAAAGTATCATGGGCTAATGGGGGAGAAAAGACAAGGAAATCATATTGAACCATGGTTGACCTAGTCTAGATGAACAAAAATTAGGATTTTTCAGCTTTATGGACAAGGTAAGATTAAGCAAACCATTTCAGTTATAAAATGTCATTAAGGGGATCATACACAAAGGATATTTATTACACATCTAAAATAAATTCTTATGAAAGTGAGAAATCAAAATGGTCACATAGTAGATGTATGACTAAATGTAACAAAAATCAGAATGGTCACATAGTAGATGTTTGACTGAATATAACAAAATCAAAATGGTCATATAGTAGATGTATGACTGAACGTAACAAAAATCAAAATGGTCACATAGTAGATGTATGACTGAATATAACAAAAATGGGACATCATGGGGTGAAAAGAGTTAACCCTCCTCTGGTTTAAAGAATAAAAGTGGGTTATGTGACAGTTTTTGTGACAAACTGACAGTGGTCATCCAAGAAGTATGAGATTCCAACAACTAAATAAATAAATAGTTGTCTACTCTTTGCCTCCTACTCAAATTTAGTTGTCTACTCTTTTCCTCCTACTCAAATTTAGTTATCTACTCTTTGCCTCCTACTCAAATTTAGTTGTCTACTCTTTACTTCCTACTCAAATTTAGTTGTCTACTCTTTGCCTCCTACTCAAATTTAGTTGTCTACTCTTTGCCTCCTACTCAAATTTAGTTGTCTACTCTTTACTTCCTACTCAAATTTAGTTGTCTACTCTTTACTTCCTACTCAAATTTAGTTGTCTTCTCTTTACTTCCTACTCAAATTTAGTTGTCTACTCTTTACTTCCTACTCAAATTTAGTTGTCTACTCGTTACTTCCTACTCAAATTTAGTTATCTACTCTTTACCTCCTACTCAAATTTAGTTGTCTACTCTTTACTTCCTACTCAAATTTAGTTGTCTTCTCTTTACTTCCTACTCAAATTTAGTTGTCTACTCTTTACTTCCTACTCAAATTTAGTTGTCTACTCTATACTTCCTACTCAAATTTAGTTGTCTACTGTTTACTTCCTACTCAAATTTAGTTGTCTACTCTTTACTTCCTACTCAAATTTAGTTGTCTACTCTTTACTTCCTACTCAAATTTAGTTGCCTTCTCTTTACTTCCTACTCAAATTTAGTTGTCTACTCTTTACTTCCTACTCAAATTTAGTTGTCTACTCTTTACTTCCTACTCAAATTTAGTTGTCTACTCTTTACTTCCTACTCAAATTTAGTTGTCTACTCTTTACTTCCTACTCAAATTTAGTTGTCTACTCTTTACTTCCTACTCAAATTTAGTTGTCTACTCTTTACTTCCTACTCAAATTTAGTTGTCTACTCTTTACTTCCTACTCAAATTTAGTTGTCTTCTCTTTACTTCCTACTCAAATTTAGTTGTCTTCTCTTTACTTCCTACTCAAATTTAGTTGTCTTCTCTTTACTTCCTACTCAAATTTAGTTGTCTTCTCTTTACTTCCTACTCAAATTTAGTTGTCTTCTCTTTACTTCCTACTCAAATTTAGTTGTCTTCTCTTTACTTCCTACTCAAATTTAGTTGTATTCTTTTTACTTCCTACTCAAATTTAGTTGTCTTCTCTTTACTTCCTACTCATATTTAGTTGTCTTCTCTTTATTTCCTACTCAAATTTAGTTGTCTTCTCTTTACTTCCTACTCAAATTTAGTTGTCTTCTCTTTACTTCCTACTCAAATTTAGTTGTCTTCTCTTCACAGCCTGCTCATTTGACCTGAATGGTTTAGTCTGTGTGAAGAAGTGAAGGTCTGGTTAGTTCTGGTTAGTTCTGGTTCCCTGATCCTGTTGCAAGTTTTGAGTTTCTGACTGCTTTCAGCATTGGTGTTGAAATGTACCTTTGCTTCCATAATGCCTGTAACTTGTATGTTTTGAAGAGCACTATTGTCAGAAAAATTATAGTGGGCTGCCACAAGAGTACATCATGACAGATGCTCCCAGGATCACTCAAACCTGTTTCATCATTGTAAGCCACGTGGGAGTATTGTGTTCAAAACAGGTTAATCCTTTCTGAATTTCAAATTGTCATTAGGGTAGGTTACCTGGTTAGTCTCAGGCACAAACATTCATGTTATATAAACTATGTGACTGGAAGGAACTTTCCCATGATGATGATGATAATGGGTAGAGTTGTGTAGGCAGATCACACAGATTTCTATCAGACTTCAATGCAACAAAAGTAGGATCAGGGAAGACAAGATCAAACTTGGGTCAGAGATCAGAAGAGACAAATGACATTTTAAGATTCTGAGTGTAACAGTGTTACGGAGGTTGATGAGTGAGAGTGATAAAAGTTGTGTTTTTTTTGGGTTTGTTTGTTGAACTTTCTTTAATGTGATTCTAATTGGATGTTTATTGATTGTAATAATTCCCATAGGGGTTCATTAAAACATTTTTATAGTCTAGTGATCAGTCTGTATATTAAGTCAGTATATAAGTCAAGAAGATAATGGTTGATAGCTCTAAGCACACTCCTACATTTATTTTAACTGCTCTAAACAACAAGAGATATAGAAACAAAGTTGAACGCATTCGAAAATAAATGTCTAAGGAAAATACTTGGTATAGAATGGAACGAATTCAAAACAAACGAGGAAATTAGAGAAATCGCCAATCAACCACTAATATCTTCAGTAATAAAGAAAAGACGATGGTCATACGTTGGACATGTGATGAGAAGAGATAATAATCGAATAGCAAAGCAAGCCCTCATATGGGAAACAACAGGTAAAAGAAAAAGAGGAAGACCCAGGGAGACACTGAGAAGAACATTGATGAGAGAGGCAAGAGCAGCAGGAATCGGCTCCCTCAATGAGATAGAACTGCTTGCACAGAACAGAGACAGATGGCGAGATTTGATAAAATATCTTTAAAAGAAAACTGCTAGAACAAAAATTCATATAGGTGAAGGTGTATCTTGGTCTACGCCCTATGGGCCGGTTACGGCTCGAAAGGTCAATAGAATAGAATAGAAACAACTATGCATGTATAATAAATATATGTACTTTTGATAATTGTTCATATATTGTTTGAATTCTTTCTTTTATACTTTTTCTTTTTATAAGCTATGTTTCTGTGTGCAGTCAAGTCTTTTCAGAATAGTTGAAATTTATTTAATTTTCTCTCTGCCATTCCAAATACTATTCTATTCTGTTTGAGAGGGTGAAGATATTATCAAGTGTTCTTCATTCTAAAGTCTGCTTGCTTCTTCCTTAGATATGATTCCGCTGCCTTTGTTTGATAGTCTATTGAGTACTCTGCATTCAGGGCAGTGAGGGAAGAAAAGCAATTCCTCTTCAGTTTCTTTACTGTTACAAGGCATTTTATTTAGTGTTAATGATCTCAGAGAAGTGAGTGTGTCAGACGTTGAAGTAGCAAAGAAAAAAGTAATTGATTAATATTATTTGGCTTTGAGTATGAGAGGCATATGCTAATAAATATAATTGCTTTCAGAATGGCTTCAAGTGTCACTTAACTTCTGAGTCCCATCAGAGACAACTGCTGTTGTTTGCAGAAAACCCAGACAAACATATTGATGAGTTTTCCAAGTAAGTTTAGCAAAATAACTTTGATTGCTATTTATTTTTAAAAAAAAAGGAAGAGATAAAAAGCATGAATAAAAAAAACTGATTGAATTTAAAAGAAAGAATAAAACACAATAAGGATACAAATCTGAAAAATGCTAAAAGAATACAGGAATAGAGAACAGAAAATAAATCATTTGGGTTATAAATAATAACTTTCATGGATAAACATCACAGAAATGTGGAATTTTTAAAGTTTATTTCCTGGGTAACAGCTTACAGCTTGCTCTTTTCAATTATGGAAAAGAAAATGGTAAAATCCCTACCATCATTGCAGTGGTATTAAACAATTTTCTGAAGTTATCCCAAGAGCATCTGTCAGTGTTACATTGTTCAGGCAATGAGCTGAGATCTTTCTGTATGATCAGAACACATTTGAAATCTCAAACATTAGCGCTGCCTGACTGCAGGGATGATGTTTCTATGTACAAGAAACAATAAACCTACTAGAAACTCTTGTTAAAGCAATTTCTCATTTACACTGTTTGTTTTCAAGAGTTTTTTGAGACAGAAAATGAAGGCCATTGACTGATACTCATGCTATGAAGTTAACATGTTATGTTTTTGTTGTTGTATATCTGAGTGTTCTAAAGCTCAAAGCATTATTTACTTCAGCTAATGACCAGTACAAAGCAAGCTCTCATGTGGGAAACAATAGGTAAGAGGAAAGGAGGCTGACCCAGAGAGACACTGAGAAGAACATTGATCAGAGAGGCAAGAGCAGCAGGAATCGGCTCCCTCAATGAGATAGAGATGCTGGTAAAACAGGGAGATAATAGTGGAATTGAATATAACAAGGGGGAGATAAACAGAGGTATAAAATGTGAGAGTAGGGGGGCGCAGTAGGGTTGCGTGAAAAACGGGTAGAGAATGACAGATTGAGACTCATGGAAAAAGCGTGCGGGGCAAGTGAATGCGGGTGATTAGAAATAGGAAGACAAAGGGTTGGAAAAAGATTGGTCAGTAGAGTTAATGCGAGAGTCCGATCCAGACGTGTGTGGGCAGACACTACGGAACTTGGGGGACTGGAATGTGGTGAAGTTTTCGTATGTAACAGGTCAGTATGAAAATAGTTACGGAGGCAATCAGTCAGTGATAGAAGAGAGGAATAGGCTTAGTGTTAGCCAAAGTGTGATAGCTCTTATGAAGAGACAGTCATTAGTGCTAGAAGAGATGAATATGCTAAGTGCTAGCCAAAGTGACAATCGCTCTTATGACGAGAGGCCTAGTGCTAGACATATTATGGACATTTGTTAGTAGGGTGAATAGACTTTATTCCACGGTAGAGGTCATGCACACATGGCTGACCTCCAGTCGTCTTAGTGACATATTATGGACATTTGTTAGTAGTGTGAAGAGACATTTATTAGAATTGTAGGTTGTGTTAATGGAAGCACATCTGAACATATTAAGAACGTCATATTGAAGCCAGTATCATCGGTGTGAATAGACTTTATTCCACAGTAGAGGTCATGCACACATGGCTGACCTCCAGTCGTCTTAGTGACATATTATGGACATTTGTTAGTAGTGTGAAGAGACATTTATTAGAATTGTAGGTTGTGTTAATGGAAGCACATCTGAACATATTAAGAACGTCATATTGAAGCCAGTATCATCGGTGTGAATAGACTTTATTCCACAGTAGAGGTCATGCACACATGGCTGACCTCCAGTCGTCTTAGTGACATATTATGGACATTTGTTAGTAGTGTGAAGAGACATTTATTAGAATTGTAGGTTGTGTTAATGGAAGCACATCTGAACATATTAAGAACGCCATATTGAAGCCAGTATCATCGGTTGTGAACAGACTTAACAACTATAATCAGGTATGAATCAGCCTGGCTTACAGACAGAATAAGAGTATTAGACTGTGAGCAAGAAAAGGGGAAGCTGTGGGTGCAGAGTGGGTGAACGTGTATAAATTGTATTCTACTTGCATTACTGTGCCTTTAAGATGTTGGACCAGGTCAAGCAAGGGACCTGGTCGAAGAGACATTAAACTTGTTGTATTGTTGAGTTGTGTGTTGTTCTGGTATATTCAGTGCTGTCTACAGATGGGCGGGGTTGTCCAGGCGACGAACGAGCCACAGGGGAGTCGAGAGCGCGGTCACAACGCAGTGACGGCCAGGGACCGACACGGCCAACGCAGCGTACAGGTGCTGAGCAGAAGTCTCGGGTGGTCGCAGTCTTGAGGGGATAAGAGGCGGCACCTAAACCGGGGCGCTGATCAGGCCAGTCAGGCAGAGGAACTGTTCTAAAGCTGTACCACGAGTTAGACATTATACAGGGTACTAGAACGCTGGTACATTTTTGGCCACACGACCTGCGCAGGACACGTACAACCAACGGTTACAACAGCAGCGAGAGACGAAACAGGGAACACACGGAAGAAAAATTAAGTTAATTAAGTAATTAGAGTTACGTAGGTGATTTATGTTCAAATTGTGCACTGATTGGAACTAATTGTTGTGGTAAATATTGAAATGAAAAATTTTTGTTGTTGGATTTAACATGTATAATATTGTAAAATGGTGCCCTCGTTATCACAGTCGTGTGTGTCAACCCACAATTTTTGTTAGAGTAAGGAAAAGACACTTTGAATAAGGAGAGGAGGTAGAATAGAGTGTGAAATAGGATTATCAACAAATGACACACATGGCTGGGATAATGTGAGGGATATGCAGAAGTGAAGAAAGAAATGCAGTCAAATGTATGGTAATGTTGTAATATGTAAATGAATAGTTTAATACAAGTGAGTGACAAAATACGCTCCAAAGAATAGACAGGGAGTAACAAGTGGTATCAAGACTAGGGACACAGAAGTATAGGGAGTAAGAGTAGTTGAGTTCAACACAGAGTGTCAGATATAAAAGTAAAAGTACTGGGGTAGAAGATAGGAAGTTAAGGCAGGTGGATAACAAGGTAGTGTAAAAGAGGTTAAATAAAACACTAGGACAGACGCAGAATGGAGGGGATAACACAGGAGATGTATATGTGGCAGACTATGCAAAAGATGGGGGAAGTGGTAGAAAGGTTAGGAAGTAACTTGCAAATGCAAGAGATAACAAGAAGAGTGCCTATGTTCGGGGGTGACCCAGAAAAATATGAAGAATGGATTCAAACCATTGAATTCTGGGGTAAAAGTAAACACTTAGGGCAAACAGAATGGAAAGAGTTAGCAGTGGCCACAAGCCAGGGGGGAGTGGCAAATTGTATGAGAAAAAGAATAGAAGAAATGCAAGATGAGTCATGGCAAGAATTCAGGGGGTTTTGGCGAAACGGTACGAGAAGTATAAGGATAAACAGCACGCTATAATGAATTTGACAGGAGCGCAACAGGGAAAAAACGAGTCAATACAGGAATATGGAGAAAGGGTGAGAGAGATGGCACAGACAGGCTTTGGAGCAGGAGTAGAATCAGAACAGGTTAATAAATTATTGATAGCAAGGTTCATAGCAGGGATCCGAGATAAAGGACTAAAATTGATGCTGGCAAGAAAGAGAGTAGCAACGATCTCCCAGTTAATAAATGCGGCAATAGAGGAGGAGGGATTAACAAAGAGATTTGAAGGAGAACAAGAACATCAAAACGAAATGAGTAGGATACATAGGCAAGAAATCGCCATGGAGGTGGATCATCTTAGGCCAACAACAGGGAGGCAAGAGGCAAGAATATCTGGTCCTATGGGCTGCCTACAGCACAAAAGGTCAATAGATAGATAGAATGACCAGTCTAATGGAAGGAATGAATGTTTTTGTACAACCTGCTGAAAATAGCAAAGTGAATAACAGCAATATGAAGAAGCCCACATCCTCATAATGGAGAAACTGGCATCTTTATCACTCATTCATCACCATTTAAACTGATCATACTGTTGTATTTATATATATGAGGAGCACTTGGCCGTGCCTTGAAATCCACTGTTTTGCTGGCTGAAAAGCTGGCGTATGGTGTTCTAAACCGCTGTTGGTAGAAAGGATTTTTTCTATCGGGGGTGATAAAAAAATCCAGAGTCTCACATGTCATGACTGCTTTGACCAAGCATCCTTGATTCCTCTGGCCCTGTTGTGACCAACATACACCAGCAATGGTATTATGTGTGGAAAAAAAAATTGTTGATAGAGTACGTACATATACATATATAAATATATATATATCTATTGTCCTTTCGAGCAGAAGATGGCACATAGGGCAGAACCACAATCTCAAAAACAGAAACCTTGCGTGGCACATATTGCAGAGATCTAAAATATATGGTTCTGTTTCCTTAACAATACTTTTTACAATGACAACTTGTCAAGCCATCGATCAACCTCCTTAGTCGCCTCTTACGACATGCCTGGAAGGTCACAGTGTCACTATTCTTTCTTCTTTTCTCTTTCACTGATACCTAAAAGGTGTCGTGGTTTATATCATTTGTCGTTCTTGTGCTGCTCGAATTGTTTGAATTAGTGATTTTCCTTTGTTGTTTCATGTCTCTGTCACTGCATCTAGCCATCTTCTTCTGGGTCTTCCTCTTGGTCTTTTTCCATGCATTCTCGAGAAGAACACCCTTGATGGTGATTGGTGAGGATTCATTCTGACCAGGTGGCCAAACCATTTAAGTTGTTGTTGTTCTATATATTCTTGGCAGGGTTTGTTCCTACCATTTTTCTTATGGTTTCATTTGGTATTCTATCTCTTCTTGTGTTGTTTGTTACTTTTCTCAAGCATCGCATCTCACATGTATTGATCTTTCTTAAATCAGTGTCACTATTCTTTACTTCCCTCATAATGAGGCCCCGGTAACACACAGGAATATAAATAAAATTACTTTTACGTTCTAATGAAGTGTGGTATGAATAAAATACGGGCACTAACACTGAAAACACAGATACGGAAAAAACAGAACAATGAAAAATAACACTAAACAAATATGGATACTTAACACTGTACTTTCTATGTGCTTGAAGGGAGCCATTACTTTACTCTTTTTATGTCTATATAATAAACCAAAGAGCTAAGAAGGACACTGATAAAAGAGGAAAGGACAGCAGGTATTGACTACCTCACTGAGGTATAGAAGCTCACCCAGAATAGGAACTTAAGATGAGGTACAATGCGAGCCCTGAGTGATATTACTTTCTTCTTTCTCTCTTTTTGACATCTACCTGATGGCTACTAAAGGAGTGAATAGCGCTCTTCCAGGAACACTGCAGGGAGTTGGACCAGGTTCTTGATCAGTCCTGTTGTTCCCTGATCATAATGCATGCAGTCAGCTGTAGGTCGCTGACCACATACAGCTCATTTGTTGGGTAGGCATCTTATTCCCTGAGTGACGTTTTATGGCACTGGAAATATGATGATGTCTGTAAAGATTCTACTATATTTTTTGCATTTAAGCTAGATATATTGAGTAGTATGATATCTCTAATGGCATTATTCAGTCATAGGATATGTTTCATAACTTTTACAGGGATTTTGAAACAGAATACCTAGAGCTGCTACGTCGTAGATTTGGCACCAAACGTGTGCATGCTAACCTTGTGTATCAGGAATATATTTCCTTCAGGGAGCACATTCATATGAACTCAACTCAGTGGGAGACTCTCACAGATTTCGTCAAATATCTAGGGAAAGAAGGTACAATTGTTTGTCTATTTTTAATGTCCATTTGTTATCACCTTCTGGCAATATACCACAGTGTGTATCTTATTTTATAATATATGAAGTTACCAACCATATACCACTGACCTCTGTCAGGCTTTTTTCTTATTAGTTCACAATGAGGCAGGAATATTTTATTTTAGTGAAATATTTCCAAGTTTATTTGAACAACTATATGACTTTTAGTGCTTTTACTTTTGTTAATTGTTTGGTTATGATTTTCCTTCATATACTAGGATTGATGTGACACATATAAGCGTAGAACTTGCATTTGACTAATATTAGAGCTTGATGGTATAGAATGACTTTAATTTCTTGAAATATTATTTTTTGTTATCTCAAATTACAGTACTCTGCTCCTTATTTGAATTCCTATCTCATGCTTAACATTATTAGCAACCCTCAAGAGTTGTAGCCATAAGTAGTCCACATTTAATTATTTTAACATCATCATCATGTGCCCCAAATGGTGTATTTATCTCCATCTATAATTCTTTATCTACAGTACATCTAATCAATTTTTGTGCTGACTGTTTACTGTGCATGACACCAAGCTATATATCACCTTCTCTCTTTTTCATCTGTCCCCTCTCTTTATTTTGTCAGTATTTTAAATATCACTACTAAAATAAATACTAGTGCCACACACTACAGCCTAAAGAATGGAAAATAGAAATGATGCCCTCGTCAACCTCTTTCTCGGTTTTGAGTTTTACATTGCAGGTCATTACTAATTCCATGTCATTATTATATTTTAGCTACAGGAATTCTATATATTACAGGAATTGAATATTATCTTTTAGGGATTATCAGAGATTCTTGTGTCTTAAAAATTCCTCTAAGACTTTCTTTAAAAGCAATAACTTTGAAGGAGTAGACCAGTGATTTTCAACATTTTACATTATTTATTTCATTATTGATTGTTGCTACAATAGTTGACAGTTTATGCACTCTGATATAACTAGAAGACATAAATAAGAGTTGACAGTTTACTTACTCTGATATAACCTAGAAGACAGATATGAGTTGACAGTTTATGTATTCTGATATAACCTAGAAGACAGATATAAGAGTTGACGGTTTATGTATTCTGATATAAGTTAGAAGACAGATACAATAGTTGACAGTTTATGTACTGTGATATAACTTTGAAGATAGATAATTAACAGTTTATGTACTGTTATATAACCTAGAAGACAGATACCGGAGTCAACAGTTTATGTACTTTGATATAGCCTAGAAGACAGATACAAGAGTCGACAGTTTATGTACTTTGATATAACCTGGAAGACAGATACAAGAGTCGACAGTTTATGTACTTTGATATAACCCAGAAGACAGATACAAGAGTTGTCTTTTTATGTACTCTGATATAACCTAGAAGACAGATACAAGAGTTGTCTTTTTATGTACTCTGATATAACCTAGAAGACAGATACAAGAGTTGTCTTTTTATGTACTCTGATATAACCTAGAAGACAGAATTTGAGGTTGAACAGAATGTACCTTGCAAGCAGAAAGGAAAAAGTATAATAAGTCAAAGATTAAACAAATCAATTTGAAAACACAGTAACTCATCTTTGGTGACACCATTTTCTTGCACTTCTTTATTGTGACAATCTTTATCGTATCACATTTATGTGAACTGTATGCAGTTTTTTTTAATGTTCTTGATGTCCACTGTGAATTGTAATTATTTTAAATCCATAAATAGAGAGCATCTCTTTGTTCTGTTCTTGTAATTGTCATGAAATGCTATTTATTATAATGGCACTATTTTGATCTTTGTGCTGTAACAACTTTCTCTACTCAGGAAAATGTGTAGTTGACTACACAGAAAAGGGGTGGTTCATAACATACATTGACAGGGATCCAGAGACAATACGCAGACAGGAGGCTGTTAAAGCCAAAGAGAAGATGGATGTTAGTGATGATGAAAAGATTGCAAAGTTTATTGAGCGGCAGATTGAACGGGCTAAAGAGGCAGGGCCCAGTAAAGATGAGTCTGAGTTCACAGAACTAAAGAGAGATGATGAAGGCGAGAAGGTGACTTTCAGTTTAGGCTGTACAAAAAAGGCAGAAGCTGTCATTAAAGTCCCTGAGTAAGTGATTGTTTGTGGTCTGTTATTGAATTATTTCTTTATTGTCTTGAAGCTTAATTTTGCTTGTAGAATGGCGAATCAGGCTAACTGTAGTAGAATAAGAAGAAAAAGTTCTGTTATATTCCATGTTGTATATGGTGTTTTTGCCCATACAATTTTTACCTTTGGCACATTTTTAGTACCAGTGCTGATTTTCCTTCCTAGAAAAATATCTATGTAAGACTACATGACTCTAGAATTTGTTGATTGTGATTACACATGACCTCTTCTTCAATCAAGAATGTAGGAGTGCACTTAGAGGAGATAATATATAAATATTGTATAAGTAAAAAAAAAAAAAGTAAAGATCCCGTCATGCCAAGTGGTGTATAGGGAATATGGTGTTAGTGACCATAATTTTTATAGACCTTTGGCACCTGATTTTTTGGGGCAATGTGGTTGGTATTGCGCCTGTGCCGCTTTACTTTCCCAGAAAAAAATCCTGTATCCATTTAAGGCTGGGTGAACCCAGAAGCCATCAATCAGACTAGAACCTGATCTCTTGTCTGTTGTATAAGTAGAGCACACAAAATTCTTGAGCTCAGCACATCTACTGATGTGTTAGATTATTAGTCTACTATGAGAAGAACAAATGAGTTAAAACTGAAGAATTATGGATTAAAAGAGCTGAGAAATAAGATGTATTTAAGTCATTCATTCAGCTTCCTGTTTGGCAGCAGCTACTTGGAAAAAAAAAAAAGTTGTAACAAGGTTTCCAGGGTGAACCTGCGGAAGGATCATTATCAGTCTTCTCCCCACAGTCACTCAGCTAATTTGTCAGGAGGAAGCAGGTGCTAGGCACAAACTGAAACATGCACACAAATTCTGCACAAAGACTATTTTTGGCTTCTCTTTGAACAAATTAAATTACCAATGTCATTTATCATGTATATTAGGAAGATAATGTATAAGTTCATTTTAATATATTTTGTATGTAATATATTTGTCTGTTGGATCAGGCATAAGGGAACATTCTATCTATCTATTGACCTTTCGAGCCGTAACCGGCCCATAGGGCGTAGACCAAGATACACCTTCCCTATATGAATTTTGTTCTAGCAGTTTTCTTTTAAAGATATTTTATCAAATCTCGCCATCTGTCTCTGTTCTGTGCAAGCAGTTCTATCTCATTGAGGGAGCCGACTCCTGCTGCTCTTGCCTCTCTCATCAATGTTCTTCTCAGTGTCTCCCTGGGTCTTCCTCTTTTCCTTTTACCTGTTGTTTCCCATATGAGGGCTTGCTTTGCTATTCGATTATTATCTCTTCTCATCACATGTCCAACGTATGACCATCGTCTTTTCTTTATTACTAAAGATATTAGTGGTTGTTTGGCGATTTCTCTAATTTCCTCATTTGTTTTGAATTCGTTCCATGCTATACCAAGTATTTTCCTTAGACATTTATTTTCGAATGCGTTCAACTTTGTTTCTATATCTCTTGTTGTTTTCCAGCTTTCACGCGCATACGTAAGGGTTGATAGTACATTTGATTTGAATAGCCTAAGTTTTGTGTTTGTGCTAATGAGTTTTGATTTCCACAGCTTTTCAAGGCTTCTGAAAGACATTGCTGCTTTAGCTATTCTGATTCTAATTTCTTTGCTCGTATCCCCTTCTCGATCAATGTGACTTCCAAGATAGATAAAGTGATTGATCTCTTCTACTGGTTTGTTTTCCATGTATATTTTGTCATCTGTTGGAATTAAACTTTTCATAACTTTAGTCTTTTCATGATTGACCTCAAGCCCAATTTTGCTGGCTATTGGGAACATTACAGATCAGTAAAAGTGACACTATACGTCATATTTCTGACATCATTAAAGAGAAATAAATGAAGCTAGTGTGGACCCATCACAAGCTCCAATAGCCAAGGGCATCTTTCAGGAAATTCAGGGAGACAGAGAGATAAACAAATAAGAAAATGGATTGATGTTATTTAAAAAAATGGACAGAGGACACACAGCAAAACAAGCTAAGGATACTGACATAGAGCAGAATTGAGAGCAACACATTGTGTTGATGTGTCAGAGGTTGTCAAGGAAACTAGAAGATCAGACTGGCCAGCACTTAAAATTTATAGGCCTGATAGTATCCTGATTTTCCTCCGCTACCTTTCAGCTTCCTGTGGAGCATAGGTCTTCCACAAACACTTTCCAAGCCGTTCAGTTTCTTGCCATTCTTTTAAGATTATTCCATGTCTTCCCCATCGTCTTCATCTCTGCTTCCATCTGTCTTCTCCAAGAATATTTTGGGCTTCCTCTTTGTCTTTTTCCTTGGGGATTCCTGAAAAGGGCCTATTGTGTAATACTCTCAGTTGGCTTCCGCGAGATCGTCAGACATGGAGAATATAGAATTTCTGCCCTATGTAATGTCTTTGGCACGAAAGGGCAATAGAAAGATAGAAACAATATGTTCCTATTCACACACACCCTATAAAAAACATATACTTCAATTGTCTAATTGTTAATTTTATTCTGGAACCAGTTTAACAGCGTCCAAGAACCTTCTTGCTCCAACCACTGCTAGCAAGCCAAAAGCATCATCTGCTGGTAAAACTGAGAAGAGAAAAACAAAGACTGCTTTAGATGAAATTATGGAGGTAGATATTGTGATCTATGGATAATGGTGACTGTTTTGAATAATTTATGCACTTTACTTGATTTCTTTCCAAACTGTTAAAAGTATTTATCTTGTGGCCTAAACACAGCACCTGCATGGAATGCTGTCAGTGCCACCTGGTTGACTGCTTTTGTCAGGACCAACAGCAAGAATTCATAAAGACCCTACTCCTTTGCACGTGTAGTGCTCTGGGAATAGAATAACTAGTCTGGTAAAGGAGATAAGAATCATAGAGAGAAGGCTGCCAGTACTCAAAAGTGCTGTACTAAAGTTGCATGCGCTGGGTTGAAAGTTGCAGATATATGATCTAGCTGTAAACCATAATACTATGTATTTATGCCAACTTGATGCCCTTCTAAGGATGGATGATAAAGAAAAGCAGGTGTTTGGTTAATTGCAAGGAAAAAAAAGAAAATAAATCTATTATTTATCCATCTTGCAATGGGGCATGCTCGGGCAGCAAAGAATAGATGATAAATAGCACAGAAAGATTGCTGAAATTAAAGTTTCCAAATGTGTGATGATATCCTCTTTCAACCTTTATGCCTGATTTTGAACATAAATAATTCTTCTTTCCTTCCTCATTTGCATTTTAGTGTCGGTGGGAGAGATAGTTATTGGTGGTCTATTGCTCTATGGTTATCTCTTCTGCTGTCATGTTTCTTGTATAATTCAATTTTATATTTAAAAAAAAAGACTTGTTATGTTTATACAGTTGACATTATTATTAGGTAAAGCCATAATGTGATTTACTGCTAAGTAACTATAAAGCAATTTTGGAATTAAATCTAAATTTTTATGAAAAAAATAAGATGGGCATATGTCAGCTATGGAACAAGAAGAGATCGCAAGCAAGTCCTGAAATGGGAAACAGCAGACAAAAGAAAAAGAGGTTGATCAAGAGAAACACTGGAAGGAACACTGATAAGAAAGACAAAGGCAGTGACATCAACTCCCTTGCTAAGATTGAAAGGATTGACCAGAACAGGGGTTCATGGTGTGATATACTGTGAGTCCTTTACAAAATCTAATGACACTGCAGGAATAATAGCAATGAGTTGTTGGACATGGGGAGTTTGTTTATTTATTCCCTATTTGCTGTCTGTGTCCTTGGAGGAACTATCAAACTATCATCATGTGACATACCGGTTGGCATAGGTTAGGTGATCATGTCCCTCCACAATCTTCTATCTACAGTGCATCGTATCAGTTCTGTTGTTGACTGTTTTCCATGCCATGACACCAAGCTATCCAATATCTTCTCTCTTTGTCGCCCGCGTTCTCTCTTTCCTTTTATTTTGCCAGTTGTAACCAAGTATTCCAACTTTCCTCTTCTCATGATGTGCCCGAAAAATGTTGATTGCTACTTTCTGATGTTTTTTAAGAGCTCCCTTTTTGTGTTGACCTCTTTGAGAACTTCCTCATTGGTCTTTTTAGCTGTCCAGGGAACTTTCAACATTCTTCTGAGAAATCCCATCTCTGTGGCCTCTAATCGTCTTTTCATTTGTTTGTCTACTGTCCATGGTTCGCTTCCATTGGTCAGAATTGGTTCTATATAGCACCGTTGAACTCTCTTTCTCATTTTTATTGACATAGATTTGTTGCATAAGATATTTTTCATTTTCTGAAATGCTAGTTTGGCCTGAGCTATTCTGCTTTTTATTTCTGTGGTGCATCTCCCATCTGATGTTATTATTGTGCCCAAGTATTTGAAACGTTGCACTTGTTTCAGATTTGTCTCGTTTATTTTAATGCTGCATGATGGTGGTGATTGTTTCTTCGATATAACCATTACTTCTGTTTTCTTACTATTCAGACTGAGACCTTTCTTGTTGCTTTCTTTTACTATTATGTCTATCATTTCTTGTAGTTCATTCTCTGTCTCTGCTATCAAACTATATGTGAATTAAAATAAGCTTTGCCTTTAGATTGAATTGGCATGAAGGACTCAAGTTAGAGAGGCTTACAAAGATGTAGTTTTATTACTGACCACTGGCCTGAGATGAAATGTAATAAGTAGAGATGAATTAATCTATGTGTGTTTTTTCTGGTTAAAATGAGCATTCTTCATAATTTAGGTTGAGGAAAAGAAAAAAGAGAAGTTAAACCGTAAGGACTACTGGCTATGCCCAGGCATTGTGGTCAAGGTGATTCACAAGAAGCTTGGAGATAAGTACTACAAGAAGAAGGCTGTTGTCAAGGTAAGCAATGTAACAGCTGACTGCAATAGAGGAATGTGTTGAACATACTAATGCTGATTAATTAAAGCTTAGTAACATTGTAACTTGAAATTCAAAGTGTTGCAGTGAAACATTTCATTTAAGTTTTCTCTGTCCATGTTGTTTGTCACTGCTACTTTAGTTGGTTTACTTGGTCTAGGACTTTCCAGGAAAATCAAATACACATGATTCTTCTGTTGTGCATTGAAAATGATTAGATGAAGATGCATGTCAAGATTTTTAACATTTTGTGGTTAAAAATGGAATATTGCATCCCCCAAAACTCTCAGGTTTGCCAATTTCTAATCTTCATGTCATGAGCATTAACTACTAAAATATAATTCCAAGATAAATATTTGTTTTAACTCATAATTTTACATTTTGTATGTGGTGTCACAAAATGAGACCAATTCCATCAAATATCAATGTTAAGAATGAGTAGAATGTCGCAGGCTCCGATATCTTCATCCATCAATCCCCTCGACGCTGAAAGGCAGATGAGGAAGGAAAGAAGAAGATCAATGCCGCAACGTTGTTAAGTTTATAACTAAAATGTCACTTAGAGGTTAAAACAAACAGCTTGTGCCAGCTAAGCTGCTCTGAGCAAACTCTGCATCATCATCTGCTGTAACTGCTGGCATAGGTAATCATACCTCTCAGAAACTTTCTCTAGTAGTAGCCTCCGTCAGTCATAGTTGACTATGGATTTTGTAGTGTCTCTAGAAATGTGATTTTTTTCTTTTATTTTGCTGTATATTCTCTTTGAGTTGGAGCTTTAGAGTGTGTTTCCATGGATTGCGGTCTGCAGCTACTATTTCTTCCCAGGCTGCAGGGTTCAGCTTTCTATCTATACAGTTATCAATCATTTCTGTTGTTGACTTCCTTCAAAACAATTCACTCAAACTATCTGGTATTTTTTCCCTCTGTTTCTCCATTCTGTCTTTTTGTATCCTCGCTGTTTATTTTAATTGGAAAATCAGCATGTTATTGTTTATCCATCGCTGTTTTTATTCTCAGTAAGAGTGGGTTAGAAGATGTATGATGTTGTCAGAGAAGTTCCTGCCACAGTAACAGGATATGTTGATTCTTTGACCTGTGGAGTGATCATATCTGGCTATCCTCATTCATTATTATTTCTAATAACCTGCGCTACTTAGCAGACTTGCTGTGCCAGACAACATAATCATCAGCAATACTCTTCCAAGCATCAGAATTAACACAGATGGACTCACTGACATCTTTAATGTGTCCTTGGAATATTTTTTTCTGATCATCATCATCATCATCATCGAGTGCCATCTCCGTAACGGAAGTTGGCTACCATGGAGCGCCATTCTGCCCTATCTCTTGCTTTGGTGGTGATGGTCATAGGTTGATTTCTACATCTTTTGATGTTACTTGTCCATTTTAGTCTTGGTCTGCCCCTCTGCCTGTTTTACCTTGTATTTTCCCCTCCAAGATTACTTTTAGTAAGCTGTTGTGTCTTTTAACATGACCCAAAAATCACATTTGTCTTGTTTGAATTGTGTTTAGTACTTCTCTTTTCATTTTTAGTTGTTTTAAGACTTTTTTGTTTTCTTTTCTTTCCGTCCAATTCTACCTATTCTTCTATATATCCACATTTCAAAGGCTTTAATTCTCTGTTCTGTTTTCTTGTTCATGTTTCTGCACCATATAGGAATGTTGAGAAGTATAACATTTTGCTATTCTTAGTTTTAGCCCTGGTGTTATTTGTTTTGATGTTAGTATATTTTTCATGGCATTAAAATTACTTTTTGCCATTCCTATTCATTTGCTTATTTCAATTTTACATTTTCCATCACTGATTATAGTATGTCCACGGTAGTTGTAGTTCTGAAATGTCTCCAGGTCTATTTCTTCAATTTGGATATCCACTTGTGGGTTTTTCTGTTCACTGTTGCATTTTATGTCCTTTTGCAGTTCAGCGTGCATTAAATACCAGCACGGACACCAGCTTCACATCTATCACAAATAACAAAGTAATACTTCATAAACATTAATTAACAAGAAATAAATTAAGAAGCAAGAGTGTAAGAGCATGAATAAAGCCCATCATTTACCAAGCAGAGATGGGTGGCAGTTTGATTCTTAGTAAGTTTGAGGGGTTATTTTTTTTCCCCGAGGTGAATTTTTTTTTAAAATGAAAAGACCTCTACACGTTTCGACAACTATACAAGGTCATATAACCTCTATTCCAGACCTTTCATTAAACACCTGACACATCCCAGAATGGAGTTAGCATCCCAATAATTTTTGTTAAAAATGTAATTGTATCATTTCATTTATGTTTCTCATAGAATAATGCACTGTAGATAGAAGATTGTGGAAGGACATGAACGCCAACCGATAAGGCACATGATGATGATGATCTCATAGAATAGATGGTTTGATGAAATATTAGAAACACTAGGAAGCATAACAGCAGCAGAGGCAAACAGAAGAGTAAAAGACCGCAAATTATATCTCCCCTCGATGCTGAAATTCAGATGAGAAAGGAAATAAAAAGATCAACAGTTTGTTTCACGTGAGAATATGTAATAGAAGTCACATAGTCAGCAAGAAGATCAACAGTTTGTGAGAATATGTAATAGAAGTCACATAGTCAGCAAGAAGATCAACAGTTTGTGAGAATATGTAATAGAAGTCACATAGTCAGCAAGAAGATCAACAGTTTGTGAGAATATGTAATAGAAGTCACATAGTCAGCAAGAAGATCAACAGTTTGTGAGAATATGTAATAGAAGTCACATAGTCAGCAAGAAGATCAACAGTTTGTTTCACGTGAGAATATGTAATAGAAGTCACATAGTCAGCAAGAAGATCAACAGTTTGTGAGAATATGTAATAGAAGTCACATAGTCAGCAAGAAGATCAACAGTTTGTGAGAATATGTAATAGAAGTCACATAGTCAGCAAGAAGATCAACAGTTTGTGAGAATATGTAATAGAAGTCACATAGTCAACAAGAAGAGCAACAGTTTGTGAGAATATGTAATAGAAGTCACATAGTCAGCAAGAAGATCAACAGTTTTGTGAGAATATGTAATAGAAGTCACATAGTCAGCAAGAAGATCAACAGTTTGTGAGAATATGTAATAGAAGTCACATGGTCAGCAAGAAGATCAACAGTTTGTGAGAATATGTAATAGAAGTCACATAGTCAGCAAGAAGAGCAACAGTTTGTGAGAATATGTAATAGAAGTCACATAGTCAACAAGAAGAGCAACAATTAGAAAGGTGTCTGGAATGCTGGGATAGGCCTACAGTTAAATCTTGAGCCAAACAGCACAAGTTGTGAACATAGAGTGTCCAGCAGGTCTTGACAAACCATGCAATTTATTTAATTGCAACATGTGCACACAAATAAAAAAAGCAAAGAAAAGGAAAGGGAGCCAATTAATATTTTAATAAAAGACTACAAAGCAACATTACTTCCCTTTAGACATGACTTGGGTTAGTAAAAGTTTAATATATTTTTACATTTGATATAATTTCCAGCAGTAGGTTTTTGATCTTTAACATGTAAAAGAAAATGACTTTGTAGGAGGAAGTATAAAATATACAGAATGTTTATATGTTTACTAACTTAGGAGGTGAAGGATTTATTTACTGGGATCATAAAGATGCTGGACACTGGAGATAGGCTCAAAGTGGACCAGACTCACGTAGAGACTGTAATTCCTGGCATAGGTAATATATTATTATTTACATTCTCTCTCTCTCTCTCTCTCTCTCTCTCTCTCTCTCATACAGATACACACACTTTTCTCCCTCTCCCCTCCACATCTCCTAAACCTTCTATATAGCAGTAGTTTAGTTTAGTTGATGGATTATTCTCATTGCACATCAGACACATTCATCAGTGCTCAGATCTTCTCCCCAGTATATCCCTCACTGTGTAGTCCCACCACCTCCCCCAAACAGAGTAGTATTATTATATAGTTGTCACCCTGTCGCTCATTTATTTTTTACTTTCCTTTATTTATAAACTCTTTGTCCTGTTTTGTGCATATTATTCTTTGTATCGTAGCATCTTTCACCTTACATAGACCCTGACCCCATATTCTAAGTTCACTTCTTCCTTAAACATGCACACTACACAAGGTAGTGGTGACAAATCAAGTCATGTCCAGTTATAGGCTTTCCCTTTGTCATTTTCTCTGAGAGTAGTTTCTATCCTCCAATCATTTGGTCGACCTTTTAGATTACTTCCTTCATTCCTCATCCAAATATCCTGGTGGTAATTGGGCCACCACTGACAGACTTCATCAACATTCTTCATTGTTCTCTATTTACTGTCACTCTTTGGTAATCTGGGAGCCGCGATAGCTTAGTGGTTAGTGAACTGGACTAAAAGAACAAGAGGTAGGGTTCGATCCCAACCAACGGCTTCCGATTCACCCTGCCTTAATGGGCACCAGATTTTTTTCTGGGAAAGTAAAGCGGCACGGGCGTAATACTGACCACTTTACCCCAAAAATCATGTGCCGAAGGTCTGTAAAATTTATGGTCACTAACACCATATTTCCTATACACCACTTGGCGTGACGGGGGTACTTTACTTTACTTTTACTTTGGTACTCTGCAATTTCCAGAAAAATCTCTGGTACCCATTTTTAAAGGCTGGGTGAACCCCAGAGTCCTGCCGGCCTCCAAAAAGTCTGCTGTGTCTGGAGATCAAACCTGGCCCTTCTGATCAGGAAGCGAACATTCTCTACTCGGCCACCAAGACTCCAAAAATGAGAAAGCAAACTCACAACAAAATAGGAGTGAACCTTCAACTGCCAAATCCACCTCAGAGCTTCAAATAAGTAAAGATACCACTGAAACAAGCAAGAAAATATCTTGGAAAGAAGTATGAAAAACATGAGGCAGAACACATGACAGTGAAGAAAGCAAGACCAAGATTTTCAGACTCAGAACAGATAACTGTAACCTACACATCAGTACTCCCCTAAACTTGTTTTGTGTGACACCTTGTTTCCACAACTAAAGAAATCAATGAAAGGCTGCCAATTTGATAAAACTGAGGAGATTCTAGCCAAAATTACAAGATAAGTAAGGGCTACTACATAAAGCTCCTATCAGAGAACTTTTATCATTGACAGGACCTTAGAATTGAGTACATACAAGTTTAAGGGCACTAATTAGAATACGATTTAAAAAAAAATAGTCAATAATTTAAAACATTTGTTTTATCAAACTAGAAAAGTATATTTCTTGTTATTTTCTAGGAAAGACAGTAATGGTTGTTAATGGAGCATACAGAGGAGAGGAAGCCATATTGAACTCAATTGATGTAAATAAATTCTGCTGCACAATCTCAATAAAAAATGTAAGTTTTTGTTAGATATGCCTGGAATTATTAATCATTTTAAAATCCATTAACTACTGCGGTAACTTTCATTTCATTCAGTATTGTAGTGACAGTTATTGAGTTATTAGCTGGTCATCATCATTGCACTCCGAACATGTCCATAGGTGCTCAGTGACAGTTTTGTTTGACAAGATAATTGTTAGTTTGCTCTTACAACTCATCACACATTGCATGTATCAATTATTTATATTAATGACATATACCATTTCAGGCCAGTATTTCAAATTTCAAGCTTTCATTGCAGACAATTGATACCAAATATTTAAGCTTTATCAACTGTTTCTAGCTCTTGTTTATTTTGAGTACACAACAAACAAATGTAGCAGCAAATTTGTTTTTTTCCATCACAAAATGAGAATCTCAAAAGTGAACAGATTAGTTGTATCTAGAGAGTGTGTTATTTTTCATGTCTTTTTCTGCTGTTCGTTTGGGTGTAACCTTTTAATTATGGAAGCAGTGTAAGCCAGTCCGAACAAGTTGAACCAGCATGAACCATGCATTTGTTTTAAGACTTAACAGATGTTGAGCTCAATACAAATGCACTTTTTACTGATTTATTAATTTGGTCGAGATAGTGAGTGGCTAAATGAAAAAACACTTGCCATGATTATTGTTCTCCAAATAAGGTGATGGATTCATATCATCGTAAGGTCTAACTGATTTTTTGTTTCTATTGTTGGTGAAATAAAACCTTTGACCAGAACACCTCATGGTAACTGCACTGCCCATGTAACTCTTATTCTCTAGATCTGCAGACCCCATAAATGGGATAAATGTGCAACAACAGTTTATTTTTTTTTCTATTTTAAACGTTTGGCCACAAGTTCAAACCTACGGAAGAGGATTCAGTTCCTATGGATTTCCAGGTGATACATTATAGCTTCTGTGGATTTGGTCATAAAATAAATGTTAATACAAGTGTAAATATTTTCAATTATTGCTCTTTATATGTGAAAAAAAGTGGTAACATTTTAAAATGTTGCGAAATAAGTGTATATATGAAAGCAAGTAGTAACATTTTAAAATTTTGCAAAATAAGTGTATATATGGAAACAAGTGGTAATATTTTTAAATGTTGCGAAATAAGTGTATATATGAAAACAAGTGGTAACATTTTAAAATGTTGCGAAATAAGTGTATATATGAAAACAAGTGGTAACATTTTAAAATGTTGCGAAATAAGTGTATATATGAAAACAAGTAGTAACATTTTAAAATTTTGCGAAATAAGTGTATATATGAAAACAAGTGGTAACATTTTAAAATGTTGCGAAATAAGTGTATATATGAAAACAAGTGGTAACATTTTAAAATGTTGCGAAATAAGTGTATATATGAAAACAAGTGGTAACATTTTAAAATTTTGCAAAATAAGTGTATATATGAAAGCAAGTGGTAACATTTTAAAATTTTGCGAAATAAGTGTATATATGAAAAGAAGTGGTAACATTTTAAAATTTTGCGAAATAAGTGTATATATGAAAGCAAGTGGTAATATTTTTAAATGTTGCGAAATAAGTGTATATATGAAAGCAAGTGGTAATATTTTTAAATGTTGCAAAATAAGTGTATATATGAAAACAAGTGGTAACATTTTAAAATTTTGCTAAATAAGTGTATATATGAAAGCAAGTGGTAATATTTTTAAATTTTGCGAAATAAGTGTATATATGAAAGCAAGTGGTAATATTTTTAAATTTTGCGAAATAAGTGTATATATGAAAGCAAGTGGTAATATTTTTAAATGTTGCAAAATAAGTGTATATATGAAAGCAAGTGGTAATATTTTAAAATGTTATTTGAGATATGTGATAACAGCACCTTTTTTTATGATTGTTCTTTGATAATAGTTTAGTTGATATTAGTTAATTAAATATTAGTTGATTGTTGATAGTGTCAGTTGAGTTTCAAAGAGGATTTATCATTCTGTGTTCACAGGGCTTGTTGAAAGGTAGGATGGTTGATTCTGTTCAGTACGAAGATATCAGCAAACTTCACACATATGTCTGATGATTGGAGCACAACCTAAGAAGAGCTGATGCATAGTAAAACAGCCAGATGGATGTGACATGACTATTGGAAGGAGTATCAATCAGTGTTAAGTAAAATGGACAGGTATAGTTGTTAAGATCACAGGAAAACATGAATCAGTTCAGTGAAACGGGCAGGTATAGTTGTCAAGATCACAGAAAAACATTAATCAATGTTCAATAAAACATTTACAAGTTCTTGACAGCACTATTGGAAAAGAAAGTATTTTAAAATGTGAACTCATTGTTATACAGCAGTCAATTAAGAGATGACCACCACTTTTATTTTCATGCTGTTTTCTGTCAACTTTACACCAATCATTTACTGTAAATAACTTGTCACTTTTCTCTAGAAAAACTTTGTAATATTTCATTATGAACACTTTGTCATATTTCATTATGAACACTGTAATATTTCATTATGTACACTTTGTCATATTTCATTATGAACACTTTGTCACCAACAAAAATAAGATATGTATCTTGTATTATGTTATTCTAATAAAGAATCCATGATCCTTTTTCTGTTTGTATCTTCAAACTGGTACAAATTAATACCATAACAATTTTTTGGGGGCCTCAGTAGCCTAGATGAGAAAACCATCTGACTGGGCTACCAACGTTCAGACAACCTGTGTTCGATTCCTGCTGGAAGCAGTGTGAATTGTACTCGTGGTTGTAAAAAAAAAAATACCCCTGTGGTCAACCCAGCCGCTGGCAGAAAAGGGTATCAGGGTTGCACTCTGGGAAGGTAAGGAATGCCACCTCACATTGTGAATTTCGATGCTTGAAGCAATACAATCGAAGTGATCACAGACATATGCAATGACATATACCTGACAGGATACATACCAAACGATCTAAAAAATCAACTTTCATTGCATTGTCTAAAAAGAATGGTGCAGTTGAATGCAGTGATTTCAGAACAATAAGCCTAATGAGCCAGGTAACAAAAATTTTACTAAAAGTTATACAAGGAAGGATTCAGAATAAAATCAATACTGAATTAGATGAGCAACAATTTGGATTCAGGAAAAACAGTGGGACAAAAGAAGCCATATTTAGCATGAGAACATTGATTGAAAAGTCCACAGAAGTAAACAAACCAATATATGCCTGCTTCATAGACTACACCAAAGCTTTCGATAGAATACACCATAACCAACTTATAGACTGCCTAAAGGATATAAATCTAGATGACACAGACATACGACTAATATGTAATTTGTACTGGGAGCAAACAGCAATAATAAAATATAACAAGGAGAACTCTACACCCATGGACATAAAAAGAGGAGTAAGACAAGGATGCATCCTATCACCAAGCTTGTTCAATCTATCTTCTTCTTCTTCTTTTCTCTTTCACTGATACCTAAAAGGTGTCGTGATTTATATCATTTGTCGTTCTTGTGCTGCTCGAATTGTCTGAATTAGTGATATTGACATGAGAATACAAAAAGCAAATGCTGTCACATACCAGCTTTCACCATTGTTAAGACATCCAAACATCTTCTTGAGAAATCGTCTACGCTATGCTTCTTACTGTCAGTTATGTCTTCCACCTTTGTTCATAGAATGCTAGCAAAACCTCCATCACCACCTTAGGCCGCAGTTATATTAACTTCCTCGGCTGGTTATCTCAAAATATTTCAGAGTCCATCTAGTGATCTCTCTGTCAAAGTGTGCTAACATATGTGGAATCACCATCCTTTTGATTGTTAACCTCTAGATCTCTTTGACTCTTGTTTCTTCTGGCTTCTTGTTTTATCCCTTCGGATTGCTCACACTAATGGCGCAGGAATTATCAAGATCAAGAATAGATCGAAAACATTAATGAATAGATTAGAGTTACAGAGGCTGGGAGCCACAATAGCTGTGGTTAGTGAACTGGGCTAAAAAGGAAAAGAGGTTGGCTTTGATGCTGACTGACGGCTAATGTGATCACCCAGTCTTAGATGTCAAAAATCATGTGCCGAAGGTCTGCAAAAATTATAGTCACTAACACCATATTCCCTATATGCCACTTGGCATAACAGGGCATTTTACTTTAATTTTATACAGAAGGCTTGAAACTTTTGTGGCAGTTTTGTTCATGAACTAGTTGTATGTACACATCTAAATGCTTGCTCTTTAAAACCACTATCTTTGTTTTATGCAGTCCTGATATCAAATATGGAATTCTCTCCCACAAAGTCTGACCTGTATGTTTGTCTAGCCCGCCACTTCTGGAAAAATTATACCTGGACTATATAATTTATGTTATGATCTACTTAATGCATGACATTTAATCTCTCATATTAACATTTTGAATTTAGATATGTTTATACAGCCTTACAGCTGACTAATTTCTGTGAGTGAAAGTCATCATATTTTTTGAGTGCTTCAGTTTTGAAATTTGCATTTGAAGCAGATCTATGTTTTTGTGCTCTAAGGTGCCGGTGTTCATAAGTGATATAATTTATATTATGATCCCCTTAATCTTCTTCTTCTTTCTTCTACCTTTCAGCTCCCTGTGGAGCATAGGTCTTCGACAAACACTTTCCAGGTCGTTCTGTTTCTTGCCATTCTTTTAAGATCATTCCATGTCTTCCCCATCATCTTCATCTCTGCTTCTATCTGTCTTCTCCAAGAATTCCTTGGTCTTCCTCTTTGTCTTTTCCCCTGGGGATTCCAAAAAAGGGCCTGTTGTGTAATACTTCAGTTGGCTTCAGTAGTGTGTGTCCTATCCAGCGCCATCGTCTTCTCTGTATCTCTTTATCCACTGGTATTTGACTGGTACATTTCCATAATTCTATGTTATTGATTTTGTCCTGCCATTTCCATCCTTTTATTCTGCATAAGCATCCATTAATGAAAATCTGTATCTTTGTGATTGTCAATTTTGTTGTTCTCCATGTTTCACAGCCATATAATAGGACCGTTTTGTGAAAATTGAATTTGAAGTAGATCTATGTTTTTTGTCACACGCCAGTAAAAGATAAAGTCATGAACACTGGACTATAAGGCGACAATTGTTATTTTAGCAAATTTGCAAGATGACCTGAAACCTTAGACTTGGCAATGTTGACAACATTATATAAACATTATAATTATTTTTATAGCGGGGAAAAGTTAATGAAAGCTGTATAGACCAGCAATCCTCAATGTAAGTTTGAAACATCAGAGTTTTTGTCAGGGGAAGGGCCTCATTTGTGTCATCATGACTTTTGTCATTTCAGCTAAACAGCATAACGCAAACATATGTATGTAGCAACTAAAAGGCTGACATAAGTTTATCATGGAACACACTGACACCATCAAACAACCTTTGTTTAATGACAGTTAAAGAGATGGCAGAAATTTCTGGTTTAGTACGAGCATGCGTTTTTTTGTGTTGTTCTTTCATCACAAGTCATGAAGAATACTCATTGCGTCTAGTTGTTAGATTAGTCTGTTTAGTCCAAGTTGGGCCAGAAATTATCCAGGACCTTATGTAAGTAAGTCAAGGTTCCCTTCATGCCTTGCTAGGCATATGGAGAACATGGTGTTAGTGACCATATCTTTTATGTCCGTGTTTTTACAACCACATTTTTGGGTGGTGTGTTCGGTATCATGCCAGACCACCTATACTTCTCAGAAAAATCTCTGGTGTCCAATATTAGAGGCTGGGTGATCCCCAGAGCCATATATTTCTGCAAAAAAATTGGCCACTTCTGATAGTTGAACCTGTACCCATCTAATCACCTTAACCACTCAACCATCAAGGCTTCTCATAATTATGGGGGAATCTCTTTCATGAACTTTTCTAATCTGTCTCTGTTGTTTGGCTGCTATTCTTTTGAATACTCACAAGCTGTCACAATATAATGAAAAGATGTGTGCCAGGTAATTATGTTTTGTGTCACATCCTTCACTGTGTCAGGATTAATAATGAATTAGTGGGACCAAGTTGGCCATCAGTGTCTGGGCTGACATCTAGAAATAAGAGATACAACCATGCCGTCATTAGTTCATCTATGACATGGAAGAGGAGATGAGCATATGTTGACCAAGTGATGAGAACAGAGAGCTAGAGAAATCCAAAGCCACACTTAGATGTTGACCAAGTAATGAGGACAGAGAGCTAGAGAAACCCAAAGCCACACTAAGATGTTGACCAAGTAATGAGAACAGAGAGCTAGAGAAACCCAAAGCCACACTCAGATGTTGACCAAGTGATGAGGACAGAGAGCTAGAGAACCCCAAAGCCACACTCAGATGTTGACCAAGTAATGAGAACAGAGAGCTAGAGAAACCCAAAGCCACACTCAGATGTTGACCAAGTAATGAGGACAGAGAGCTAGAGAAACCCAAAGCCACACTCAGATGTTGACCAAGTAATGAGGACAGAGAGCTAGAGAAACCCAAAGCCACATTCAGATGTTGACCAAGTAATGAGGACAGAGAGCTAGAGAAACCCAAAGCCACACTCAGATGTTGACCAAGTGATGAGGACAGAGAGCTAGAGAAACCCAAAGCCACACTCAGATGTTGACATGGTAATGAGAACAGAGAGCTAGAGAAACCCAAAGCCACACTCAGATGTTGACCAAGTAATGAGAACAGAGAGCTAGAGAAACCCAAAGCCACACTCAGATGTTGACCAAGTAATGAGGACAGAGAGCTAGAGAAACCCAAAGCCACACTCAGATGTTGACCAAGTAATGAGGACAGAGAGCTAGAGAAACCCAAAGCCACACTCAGATGTTGACCAAGTGATGAGGACAGAGAGCTAGAGAAACCCAAAGCCACACTCAGATGGGAAACAACACGAAAAGAAAGTGAGGTTGGTCTAGAGAGACACTGAGAAAAATATGGACAAGGGAGGCAAAAACAGCATGTAGAGAGTCTGAGATTGAAAAGTTTGCTCAGAATGGAGATCTTTGGTGAGGTGGTACACTGTGAGATATCTAACAGCACTGGAGAAATGGTATATTACCCCTAAATATTCACACAGTAACAACACTACCCTCCCACCATGATAACAACACTATCTCACCACTACCACTCCGCCACCATAACAACACTATCCTCCCACCACGATAACAACACTATCCTCCCACCACGATAACAACACTATCATCCCACCACTACCACTCCACCACCATAACAACACTACCATCCCACCACAATACTATCCTCACACCACGATAACAACACTACCATCCCACCACAATACTATCCTCACACCACGATAACAACACTACCATCCCACCACAATACTATCCTCACCCCACGATAACAACACTACCATCCCACCACAATACTATCCTCACACCACGATAACAACACTACCATCCCACCACAATACTATCCTCACACCACGATAACAACACTACCATCCCACCACAATACTATCCTCACACCACGATAACAACACTACCATCCCACCACAATACTATCCTCACACCACGATAACAACACTACCATCCCACCACAATACTATCCTCACCCCACGATAACAACACTATCATCCCACCACAATACTATCCTCACACCACGATAACAACACTACCATCCCACCACAATACTATCCTCACACCACGATAACAACACTACCATCCCACCACAATACTATCCTCACACCACGATAACAACACTACCATCCCACCACAATACTATCCTCACACCACGATAACAACACTACCATCCCACCACAATACTATCCTCACCCCACGATAACAACACTATCATCCCACCACGATAACAACACTACCATCCCACCACAATAACAACACTACCATCCCACCACGATAACAACACTACCATCCCACCACAATAACAACACTATCCTCCCACCACAATAACAACACTATCCTCCCACCACGATAACAACACTATCATCCCACCACAATAACAACACTATCATCTTACCATGATAACAACACTACCATCCCACCACGATAACAACACTACCATCCCACCACAATAACAACACTACCATCCCACCACAATAACAACACTGCCATCTCACCACGATAACAACACTATCCTCCCACCACAATAACAACACTATCTTCCCACCACGATAACAACACTATCCTCCCACCACAATAACAACACTGCCATCTCACCACGATAACAACACTATCCTCCCACCACGATAACAACACTATCCTCCCACCACGATAACAACACTATCCTCCCACCACGATAACAACACTATCCTCCCACCACGATAACAACACTATCCTCCCACCACAATAACAACACTATCCTCCCACCACAATAACAACACTATCCTCCCACCACAATAACAACACTGCCATCTCACCACGATAACAACACTATCCTCCCACCACGATAACAACACTATCCTCCCACCACGATAACAACACTATCCTCCCACCACGATAACAACACTATCCTCCCACCGCAATAACAACACTGCCATCCCACCGCAATAACTCATGGTGTTATTTGCTACAATTTATCAAGCAAAAGTAACTACATTTATCTGTTGATATCTATTGCTACTAAAAATAACAACCAACATTTATTTTGAAAGTTAGTACTCATGCCAGTGCCTGTCACAAATATAATGATAACTTCCCATTACTGAAACCACTTGACAAAGATGACATGCACTTTTTTTCTTCAAGACACTACCACTATAGCTTCGTTATTCGCAAACACCAATTGTCACAATTACCCATCAACCACTTTATATCTTCTTCCCATCTGTCATACATCAAGCTCAGCACAGTAACTGTATCTCCCCTTCTGAAAACCACTGCTTTAAACAAAGAACATGAATGCAGATTTTAAGTAAAATATTTGCGGTGTATGCATGACAGCAAACGTATAAAGCCAGCAACGTGAATGGAAAAGCTTGCAGTAGAATATATTTTATAAGCTGGCGGGTCAAGGACATAGTAGAATGTAATTATAACTTTTCTGGGCCAAGAAACATGGTAACTGTAAGTTGTCCAAAGAAACATAAAACAATAATTTGTTAAATCAAAGAAACAGTAAAATATAATTATGAGTTTACTATGCAAATAAACATAAGTTGTCCAGACAAAGAAACATAGAACTATAAGTTGTTCAATCAAGAAACACTAAAATATAATTATTAGTTTAATATGCAAAGAAATATAAGTTGTCCAGGCATAGAAACATAGTAATTATAAGTTATCCAGAGAAGTAGTTATAATAGAAGCTGTCCAGACAATGAAACATAAAGTAAATATAAGTTGTCCAGACCAAAAAATCTGCAGATTATATTTAAAAACTATCGAAACAAAGAAATAGTAGAGTATATTCCACAGAACTGCGGGTTATCAGGAGAAATAAAGAAATGATGTGGCTATTCAAAGCTCACTTCTATCATAAACTGTGTGAGCAAGGGTGACGGACGAGAGAGACAATGCACCTGACATCAGTGTTTTATAGTCAATCTCCGATAGGACAAGTGACTTAATCTCACTTACCTGAGAGCACTGATATAAAACATGCACACATGCTTTATTATGGAATTTGAACAGGGTATTTTCGAGCAATAATAAAATAAAAAGAGAACTCTACACCCATTTATATAAAAAGAAGAGTAAGACAAGGATGCATCCTATCACCAAGCTTGTTCAATCTATACACTGAGCACATCTTTAAAAACATCACAGAGCTGCCAGGCCTAAACATTAATGGAAAGAAAATCAATAACCTAAGATATGCTGATGATACTGTACTACTTGCAGAAAATCCTAAAGATCTACAACAATTATTTAGTGAAATAAACAAGACAAGCAAAAAATATGGATTAAACATGAATATCAAAAAGACTAAAACTGTGATCATAAACAAAGAAAGTACTCAAAACCCACAAGTGGATATCAAAATTGAAGCAATAGACCTGGAGACAGTTCAGAACTACAACTACATTGGACATACTATAACCAGTGATGGAAAATGTACAACTGAAATAAATAAAAGAATAGGAATGGCAAAAAGTAATTTTAATGTCATGAAGAACATACTAACATCAAAACAAATAACACCAGGACTAAAACTAAGAATAGCAAAATGTTATATCTTCTCAACATTCCTGAATGGTGCAGAAACATGGACACTAGACAAGAAAACAGAACAGAGAATTGAAGCCTTTGAAATGTGGATTTACAGAAGAATAGGTAGAACTGGATGGAAAGAAAAGAAAACAAACGATGAAGTTATAAAACAACTAAAACTGAAAAGAGAACTTCTCAACACAATTCAAACAAGACAAATGCGATTCTTGGGCCATGATAAAAGACACAACAACCTACTAAAAGTAATCTTGGAAGGGAAAATACAAGGTAAAATAGACAGAGGCAGACCAAGACTAACATGGCCGAGTAACATCAAAAGATGGACAAATCAGCCTATGACAACCTGCACCATCAAAGCAAGAGACAGAGCAGTATGGCGCTCCATGGTAGCCAACCTTCGTTGCGGAGATGGCACTCGATGATGATGATGATTTTCGATCGCGAGTGAGCACTCTAACCCCAGCTCAGCGCTGCACACCAACCGATGTGAATAATTAGACGAGCGAACCTCGAGGGTTTTTGAAACTGGTACGGTTTTACGAGAGCGTATACAGTAGATGGATTGACTGTCGTACATTGGTTGATTCTGTGTTTGTCTACTTTTAAATGTATTATGTACATGTATTATTGTGCTAGTCTGTTCGCTTTCTAATTTACGCGGACTCCCGCATGTCCAGGAAAGATGACAAAAGTTGACTGTATCATCGACTTATGCAATGACTTGAATCACTGCCTGCCACAACTTTTCTTATCATGCTCATTGAATCAATTAATATGCCGGTATGGATGTGGTCTTGTGGCTCTACACAAACGCACGACTTGGCAACACTGCGGGCGATCTCCGCACGCACAGTTATACCCACAAACTTGTACTTTTTACAACTTTGATACTTGTTTTTTTTTTTGTGTGTTATTATTAACAAACGCACACATTATATATATATATATATATATATTATCATGGTGTTGGCCTCTTTGAGTATGTCCTCATTGGTCTTTTTAGCTGCCCATGGAACTTTCAGCATTCTTCTGAGAAATCCCATCTCTGTGGCCTCTAATCGAATTTTCATTTGTTTGTCTACTGTCGATGATTTGCTTCCATAAGGTCAGTAGTGGCTCTATATAGCACCGATGAACTATCTTTCTCACTTCGATTGACATAGATTTGTTGCAAATGTTTTTCATTTTCTGAAATGTTATTTTGGCCTGAGCTATTCTGCTTTTTATTTCTGTGGTGCATCTTCCATCCGATGTTATTATTGTGCCCAAGTATTTGATTCGTTGCACTTGTTTCAGATTTGTCCCGTTTATTTTATGCTGCATCATGGTTATGATTGTCTCTTTGATGTGACCATTACTTCTGTTCTCTTACCAATCAGACTGAGACCTTCTTTGTTTTTTTTTTCTTTTACTATTATGTCTATCATTTCTTGTAGTTCATTCTCTTTCTTAGCTATTAAGACTGTGTCATCCGCATATCGCAAATTGCTTATGTTGTGACCGTTTACTTAAATTCCTTTTTTTAAAAATCTACTATTGATTTTAAAATCATTTCACTGTAAAGTGAGAACAAATCCTGCTACAGAACACAGCCTGGTCTGACTCTTTTTTATATATTGAACTATCCTGTTTGGTTGCTGTATTGTTTGTTGTATGTGTATGTGTGTATGTATACCATATATATATATATATATATATATATATATATATATATATATATATATATATATATATATATGAGCTAAAAAGACCAATAGACCAATGAGGAAGTTCTCAAAGATGCCAACACAAAAAGAGAGCTCTTAAAAAACATCAGAAAGAAGCAATCAACATTTTTCGGGCACATCATGAGAAGAGGAAAGTTGGAATACTTGGTTACAACTGGCAAAATAAAAGGAAAGAGAGATCGCGGACGACAAAGAGAGAAAATACTGGATAGCTTGGTGTCTTGGCATGGAAAACTGTCAACAACAGAATTGATACGATGCACTGTAGATAGAAGATTGTGGAGGGACATGATCACCTACGCCAACCCGTATGGCACATGATGATGATGATTATATATATATATATATTCATTAGGGTTACATTACAAATGAAGTAAACGAGGGTTCGACTCCCGATAGCTACAAACCAATGTTTGTGCTTAAGCGGATTAAATAAACACACCGACATATATACGTCACTTGGCGATACTGCCTTTATTCTCCAGCCACCCCCGGGAAACATCACCCCCCCCCCCCCAAAATATAAAAAAAAAGATCAATGTTGTCAAGATAGTTACAATTAAAAGATTTCTCTGCTTTCAAATATTTCCCATGCATCCATTGGCGGGTGGGGCAGCTAGAGTTGCCAGGTCTTACGTTTTTCCTGTAAGGTTTACGTTTTTTTTTCATTACATTTTACGACTTACGTTTCTAATTTTCTCTTAAAAACACGTTTTTTACGGTTTTCTCTCATCCACAAAATGATTAATCTTCTCATCATTGAGTGTCGTCTCCGTATCGAAGGTTGGCTACCATGGAGCCCCATTCCGCTGTGTCTGTTGCTTTGACGGTGCAGGTTGTCAATCTAATGATTGGATAATATTTTAAAATTCTCAAGAAATTGAATATGTTTTTCCCCCTTTTGTGCTCATGACTAACAATATTCACTTGTACAAAAATAGAAAGTATTTTTTTATGTAATGGCATTATAAGGCCTTTGTTGATAGCTTTTAATAGGATCTGGTAGCAGGTAACCTCAGTTAGTTATTAATGTGGTGGTAGTAGTAGTAGAGTTTAATAGATTTTGAAGCTGAAACACCAGCAGCAGAATTAGATGTAAATTTAGATGACTTCACCTTGAGTGAAATAGAAACCACCTTAAAGCTAATGACCAATAACAAGGCTGCTGGAGAGGATAAGTTAACAGCTGAGATCCTCAAGGCAATTGATAGCCATAATTTAATACATCTCCAAAAAATGTTCAACATCATTTGGAAAACAGAGAAGACGCCTCATAAATGGAAAAAAGGAATCATTGTTAAGATCCCAAAAAAGGGCAATCTTAGAGATTGTAACAATTGGAGAGGCGTGACACTTTTGTCAGTTGCCTCAAAATTATTCTGTAAAATCATCCTAAATAGAATAAAGGATTCAATAGATACAGTAATGCGTGAAGAACAGGCTGGGTTTAGAAAAGGGAGAAGCTGTCTTGACCACATTTTCACTCTACGACTTATATTGGAGGAACACATTGAAAAGCAAAAACCTTTTGTACTTAACTTCATCGACTTCAAAAAAGCATTTGATAGTATTCATAGAGATTCTTTGTGGAAAATTCTGAAGCAATATGGCTTACCATCAAAAATCATAAATATTATCAAAGACATGTATGATGGTTACACATGTGCAGTTCGAACAGAGGAAGGACTGAGCGAATGTTTCCCAATAGAAACTGGGGTTAAACAAGGATGTATTTTATCGCCCTTGTTATTTGGAATTGTTATGGACTTCATAATGAAGAAATGCTGCACTGGTAATAAAGGCATCGAATGGATACAAGGAGACCATTTGGAGGACCTGGACTTTGCTGATGACATAGTTCTCATCAGCAATCAGATAAAAACGATGCAAGAAAACACAAATGAACTATCATCAATAGCCAGCAAAATTGGGCTTGAGGTCAATCATGAAAAGACTAAAGTCATGAAAAGTTTAATTCCAACAAGTGACAAAATATACATGGAAAACAAACCAGTAGAAGAGATCGATCACTTCATCTATCTTGGAAGTCACATTGATCGAGAAGGGGATACGAGCAAAGAAATTAGAATCAGACTGGCTAAAGCAGCAATGTCTTTCAGAAGCCTTGAAAAGTTGTGGAAATCAAAACTCATTAGCACAAACACAAAACTTAGGCTATTCAAATCAAATGTACTATCAACCCTTACGTATGCGTGTGAAAGCTGGAAAACAACAAGAGATATAGAAACAAAGTTGAACGCATTCGAAAATAAATGTCTAAGGAAAATACTTGGTATAGAATGGAACGAATTCAAAACAAACGAGGAAATTAGAGAAATCGCCAATCAACCACTAATATCTTCAGTAATAAAGAAAAGACGATGGTCATACGTTGGACATGTGATGAGAAGAGATAATAATCGAATAGCAAAGCAAGCCCTCATATGGGAAACAACAGGTAAAAGAAAAAGAGGAAGACCCAGGGAGACACTGAGAAGAACATTGATGAGAGAGGCAAGAGCAGCAGGAATCGGCTCCCTCAATGAGATAGAACTGCTTGCACAGAACAGAGACAGATGGCGAGATTTGATAAAATATCTTTAAAAGAAAACTGCTAGAACAAAAATTCATATAGGAGAAGGTGTATCTTGGTCTACGCCCTATGGGCCGGTTACGGCTCGAAAGGTCAATAGATAGATAGATAGATAGTAGTAGTAGTAGTAGTAATAGTAGTAATAGTAGTAGTAGTAGCAGTAGCAGTAGTAGTAGGAGTAGTAGTAGTAGTAGTTGCAGTAGTAGTAGGAGTAGTAGCAGTAGCAGTAGTAGTAGGAGTAGTAGTAGTAGTAATAGTAGTAGTAGTAGTAGTAGCAGTAGCAGTAGTAGTAGGAGTAGTAGTAGTAGTAGTTGCAGTAGTAGTAGTAGCAGTAGTAGTAGCAGTAGTAGTAATAGTAGTAGTAGTAGTAGTAGCAGCAGTAGTAGTAGTAGTACTAGTAGTAGATGTAGTAGTAATAGTAGTAGTAGTATAAGTAGTAGTAGTAGTAGCAGTAGTAGTAGAAGTAGTAGGTAACAGTACTAGTTGATACCATATCACGTGTAGTTCAGAGTACAATAAAAAGAACCACCAATGTTTAACGATAAATCTTGAAAATATTCTTTTTTTTTTCCCTCTTGACAATAACCGGGAAATCTTCCGTTACCCCCCCCCCCCCCCCCCACCCCCTTCCCCCCCCCCCCTCCAAAAAAAAAAACCCCGCTAAATTTTCCGTGTTTTATTTTTTAGAAATCCGTTTTTCCTTCTGAAAATAATCGCGAAATGTCACGTTTTTTCTCCTAAAAAAACCGCGAAATCCTCCAGATTTGTTCCCCTGAAAAAACCGTGAAATCTTCCGTTTTTTCCTAACAACAACATGACAACCTTAAATGCAAATTATTTGGCTTTCCTTGCCCTATCACGTGGGTGTTCCATGCATGTACTTATACATGTATTCATTAATCTTACTCGACGGTTACATGTTAAACAGTGACACAAAACACAAATCGACAACAAAGACATTTACAATGAGCTTGCTCTACATTTCGTAACAAGTCGCCTACATTTATACGTGTACAAGAGTTTATGGAGCTAACCTTCACAAAATTGTGGCAGTGATGCATTTCTTAAATGCACCCGTGTGCCCCAGAAGATCCTTCAGTCACGTGTCACCTGGACGTTGTAGGAAGTATGAATGTAGAGCCGTGTTCAGCTGCAAGATTTATCTTTTCCAAGTGACGTGTCACTGACGAAAGCGAACATGTATCCGCTACTTTGAAGCTTCTGTTCTATTTATAAATTCTTTTTTTTTTCGTAAAATAGGGTTGGAATAAATGGCAGGGATTTGCTCCCTTTCTTCATTAAGGAGAACAGATCATCATATGCCCTACCGGTTGACGTAGGCGATCATGTCCCTCCACAATCTTCTATCCACAGTGTATCGTATCAGTTCTGTTGTCGACTGTTTTCCATGCCATGACACCAAGCTATCCAGTATTTTCTCTCTTTGTCGTCCGCGATCTCTCTTTCCTTTTATTTTGCCAGTTGTAACCAAGTATTCCAACTTTCATCTTCTCATGATGTGCCAGAAAAATGTTGATTGCTTCTTTCTGATGTTTTTTTAAGAGCTCCCTTTTTGTGTTGGCCTCTTTGAGAACTTCCTCATTGGTCTATTGGTCTTTTTAGCTGTCCAGGGAACTTTCAACATAAGTAAAAGTAAAGTACCCCCGTCACGCCAAGTGGCGTATAGGGAAATATGGTGTTAGTGACCCTATATTTTACAGACCTTCAGCACATGATTTTTGGGGTAATGTGGTCGGTATTACGCCCGTGCTGCTTTACTTTCCCAGAAAAATCCGGTACCCATTTAAGGCTGGGTGAACCCGGAAGCTGTCGGTTGGGATCGAACCCTACCCCTTGTCCTTTGTAGTCCAGTTCACTAACCACTGAGCTATCGCGGCTCCCACTTTCAACATTCTTCCGAGAAATCCCATCTCTGTGGCCTCTAGCCGTCTTTTCATTTGTTTGTCTACTGTCCATGATTGGCTTCCATAGGTCAGAATTGATTCTGAGAACAGATAGAGCAGTGATTCTCAACATTTTTTGGTTCATGACGCGCTAATGAGAATGCCCTCCTCCCCTGGTGTTCTAACGGTGCTGCGTTATTCGTGGGTTATCATCGCCGCACTTCGAACATGTCCATAAGTGCTTAGATCCCCTCCTCAGCATGTCCCGCAGCGACTAACGACTCCAGCTCTGTTTTGGTTGATAAAAGTCCTCTAATGCTTCCATTAAGCCTCTCGTTTATGAATGTACCCTTCTTTACTCCCATCTCTTTCATCCGAAGGGGTGACTCGGACTCATGGTTGCCAAAGTCCTGTGCCATTCCCGCATCTCGGAGGACATTAATGGCGTCTGCCTGATCCATTGCTTGACCCTCTTCGACGACAACACAGCTAACCAGCCTGTCCGCTCTTTCCTTTACTCGGCGTGTCCAGGGAAGTAGTTAAAGGTGACTCTGTATCGTCGGCGTCTCAATGACTCAACCCACTGCCTACCGCCACTTTTCATATCTTGTTCATCGAATCACTAAGTATGCAGATCTTAATATGCAGGTGCAGTCTTGTGACTCCATACAAACTTGGCAATACTGTGGGGGAATAGATCTCCGCGCGCACAGTTTTACCTTCAAACTTAAAAGAAAAAATATGGTTTATTAATAAACAGTAAAATAAAACCTTGACAAACTTCTCTCGATTATACAGGAGATACGACGTGTTATGTGACTCAATAATCGAAAAGTACACAGATGTAAACAAAGCCAATATATGCTTGCTTCATAGACTATACCAAAGCTTTTGATAGAATACACCATAAACAACTTTTAAGACTGCCTGAAAGATATACATCTTGATGACACAGACATACGACTAATATGTAATTTATACTAAGAGCAAACAGCAATAATAAAATATTACAAAGAGAACTCTACACCTATTGATACAAAGAGAGGAGTAAGACAGGGTTGCATCCTATCACCAAGCTTGTTCAATCTATACACTGAGCAAATTTTTTAAAACATCATAGAGATGCCAGGCCTACAAATTAATGGAAAGATAATCAATAACCTAAGATAAGTTGATGGTACTGTACTTCTTCTTCTACTTCTACCTTTCAGCTCCCTGTGGAACATAGGTCTTCGACAAACACTTTCCAAGTCGTTCTGTTTCTTGCCATTCTTTTAAGATCATTCCATGTCTTCCCCATCATCTTCATCTCTGCTTCCATCTGTCTTCTCTAAGAATTCTTTGGTCTTCCTCTTTGTCTTTTCCCCTGGGGATTCCAAAAAGGGCCTGTTGTGTAATACCCTCAGTTAGCTTCCGCAATGTGTGTCCTATCCAGGGTCATCGTCTTCGCTGTATCTCTTTATCCACTGGTAATTGACTGGTACATTTCCATAATTCTATGTTAGTGATTTTGTCCTGCCATTTCCATCCTTTTAATCTGCGTAAGAATCCATTAATGAAAGTCTATATCTTCATGATTGTCAATTTTGTTGTTCTCAATGTTTCACAGCCATATACTAGGACTGACGTAACATTGGAGTTAAAATTTTTATTTTAGTATTTTAACCTAATTTCTTTGGACTTCCATATGTTTGCCAGTGCAACAAAAGCTCCTCTTGCTTTTGATATCCTTATTTTGGTATCATTTATGATACTGTACTACTGGGAGAAAATCCGAAAGATCTACAATTGCTTAATGAAATAAACATTACAAGCAAAAATATGGATTAAACATGAATATCAAAATGACTAAAACTATCATCATAAATAAAGATAATACTCAGAATCTACAAGTGGATATCAAAGTTGGAGGAATAGACCGGGAGACAGTTCAGAGCTACAACTACCTTGGACAAACTATAACCAGTGATTGAAAATGTAAAACTGAAATAAACAGAAGAATAGGAATGCAAAAAATAATTGTAATGCTATCAAAACTATACTAACATCAAAACAAATAACATCAGAGCTAAACCTAAGAATTGCAAAATGTTATATCTTCTCAACATTCATGTATAGTGCAGAAACATTGACATTAGACAAGAAAACAGAACAGGAAATCGAAGTCAGACTATGAGAATCTGCACTATCTAAGCAAAAGACAAACCGGAATGGCTCTCCATGGTAACCAACTTTCGATGTGGAGACTGCACTCAAATCTCTTATCTTTTGTGTAAGATATGTTCAGATGAAATAACTCAAATCTATTATCTTTTGTGTAAGAAATGTTCAGCTGAAATAACTCAAATCTCTTATCTTTTGTGTAAGAAATGTTCAGCTGAAATAACTCAAATCTCTTATCTTTTGTGTAAGAAATGTTCAGCTGAAATTACTCAGATCTCTTATCTTTTGTGCAAGAAATGTTTAGCTGAAATAACTCAAATCTCTTATCTTTTGGGAGCCGCGATAGCTCAGTGATTAGTGAACTGGACTACAAAAGACAAGGGTTAGGGGTCGATCCCAACCGACGGCTTCCGGGTTCACCCAGCCTTAAATGGATACCGGATTTTTTTCTGGTAAAGTAAAGCAGCACGGGCGTAATACCGACCACATTACCCAAAAAAATCAAGTGCTGAAGGTCTGTAAAATATAGGGTCACTAACACCATATTTCCCTATACGCCACTTGGCATGACGGGGGTACTTTACTTCTTTTCTATATATTATTTATGGAAATAAAGGATCAACTTTATCTCACCTTATCTTCTCCTCTCTTCTCTTCAATCTAGCTCTATCTTTAATAGTTATCTTCTCCAACGTTATCACCAATATAACCTGCTATTATTGATCGATGAGGTACAGCACTGTCTTCATTATAAATGAAGTATCTATTTCGAATATCAGCGAAGCTATCAGGATGTTCTCAATGACACACAACCTCATGTTTAATAAGTGCGATGACGTGTACAGGATCACAGGTATTTCAACATCACTCTAAAACACAACTCAGAACAGCCGGAAGTACTGAATTATTGTTGTAAATTATTGTTGTAAATTATTGTTGTAAATTGTTGTTGTAAATTATTGTTGTGAATTATTGTTGTAAATTATTGTTGCAAATTATTGTTGTGAAATATTATTGTAAATTATTGTTGTGAATTATTATTGTAAAATATTGTTGTAAATTACTGTTGTGAAGTATTGTTGTAAATTATTGGTGTAAATTACTGTTGTGAAGTTTTGTAAATTATTGTTGTTGTGAATTATTATTGTGAAATATTGTTGTAAATTATTGTTGTGAATTATGATTGTAAAATATTGTTGTAAATTACTGTTATGAAGTATTGTTGTAAATTATTGTTGTCAATTATTGTTATAAATTATTGTTGTAAACTACTGCTATGAAGTATCGTTGTAAATTATTGGTGTAAATTACTGTTGTGAAGTATTGTAAATTATTGTTGTTGTGAATTATTATTGTAAATTATTGTAGTAAATTATTGTTGTGAATTATTGTTGTAAATTAATGTTGTAAATTATTGTTGTAAATTATTGTTGTAAATTATTGTTGTGAATTATTGTTGTAAATTATTGTTGTAAATTATTGTTGTGAATTATTGTTGTAAATTATTGTTGTGAATTACTACTGTGAATTATTGTTGTAAATTATTGTTGTAAATTATTGCCTGCTTCCTGTTGGTGACTTCTGCAAGTGTTGTTGAAGTACACATGTTTGTGTTCCAGTTCTGATTGTCTCCACCTTCAAGTTCACACTCAACTATTGAATTGTTGCTTGTCTGCTGTTGTCAGCATTTGAGATAAATGGGGTAGGGCAATCCGAGACGATGATAAAATATAGAAACTCTGTTTCCAAATTTATCATTTATCAAAGAAACTGGCAGGCGAAAAACGAACAATGTAGACTAGATGTCTTTTCTCGGGTAAACAAACAAACAAGGACAGTTCTAAAACAGTAAAATTCCTACGACTGTACCATTGTACAAATGTTAACCAGACTTGTGACATTGCTTCAAGGATCTCGTCGGTACTATGGAATTCGTGCACTGTTCTGAACACGTTCATGCATTTTCTAAAGCTTGAATTCTAACTGGATAGCTGGGTGTCATGTCATAGAAAACGGTCAACAACAGAATAGATACGATGCACTGTATATAGAAAATTGTAGAAGGACATGATCGCCTACGCCAACCGGTATGGCACATGGTGATAATGATGAATACTAATGACTATTTTCAGAACGCACTAATGATGCTCTTATACACACGACTTTTACCATGCTAGTCTATTTCTAACGACGATGGTCATATGTCGGACATGTGATGAGAAGAGATAATAACCAAATAGCAAAGCAAGCCCTCATGTGGGAGGCTAACGGTAAGAGGAAAAGAGGAAGACCCAGAGAGACACTGAGAAAAACATTGATGCGAGAGACAAGAGCAGCGGGAATCGGCTCCCTCAATGAGATAGAGCTGCTTGCACAGAACAGAGACAAATGGTGAGATTTGATAAAATATCTTTAAAAGAATTGAAAACTGCTAAAACAAAAATTCAGATAAGAGAAGGAGTATCTTAGTCTACGCCCTATGGGCCGCCTACGGCTCGAAAAGTCAATAGATAGATAGACAGTCTATTTCTTATGGCCCATTGTGTTTATTGCGCTAGTTAACAGGCCATAATTTTGGACTAATAAAGAGAAAATTATTAGTACATTCATAGTGTACAAATGTGCGTAAAACTGTTTCTGTGATTTATATATATAGATAAATTGATATTCAAATATTCCAAAAGGCGTTGTTCATGATGGTTTTTATGACAACGAGATGGTGTTAGCAGAAATAAATAACATTTCACAATACATATTATTATGATATCATTATAAAATAACTTAATTAAAGCCATTTAATTAGATCTTGTTTAAGCACATATAAAAGGTGTGAGTTTGTGAGAGAAAGGTAAGCGAGCGCCATAACGGCAGCCATATATATGATGAAGCAGCATAAAGTAGCATACAAAAGGCTCGCATTAGGTCGCTACCATGGCTATGAGGAGTAATCGGAGAGAGTGGAATCTAAGCACGTCCAAGGTTGCACCATCTCGCACTAAGTGCGTGAAATATGCATTTGTTTTCTCAACAAGTTCTTCAACAACAGAGCACGTCGTAACGCACCTTATTGAGTCGATCTACCGAACGTACTCAAACATCTTCCTTTCCTTCAAGATTTACCAACCCACCCACAAAGCACGGCTTGTGCATCTAACAGTCAACGATTTGAATATATTCTTTCATAATCACCCTATTCCCTGGATTTTGCTTCATCAGACTATTTTCTCTTCCAAAATTGTATTCAAACAAGCAAACAACAACAACAAAGATAATTTTGACAGCGATGATGAAGCCATTCTAGCATGGATAACTGAATTCGTTCGAAATAAAAGAGTGTTCTATTTACAAGGTCGTTTCAAGTTCGTGTGAAGATAGAAAAAGTGTTAAATATGGTGGTGATTATACTGAGGATCAAGACTTTGAAACATTTCATCTCATTATGACATTTCCTTCATAGGGTAGAGACTTATTGTCAGTCACATTCACATTTCTAGAACATCTATTCTATAATTTGCCATCTCTGTTGCTACTTGTGTGGCTTTTCCTTGCTCATTAGGGAATGTACATTCCAGGTGTCAATTCTGGAAGATTTCTTCGTAGATAAGGTGTGACGGCGACCAATACTCCTTGGGGCTTTCTCCAGTTTGCGTCATACATCTCTTAGAGATTCAATAGCTTTCCTGGATGTTGAATGTAATTTTTCTCCTTCCTATCACTTTTCCATCAGGTCAGGTAATTTTACCTGCTACTGTATGCAGTACACAGTACAACCTGTGGCTGCCCTGCTGCCTTCCAGGTAAGCTCGGGAGAGTAAAAGGCTAAGGGAGGGTACCCCGAAATAAAACAATCCCACTGCCTTGTGGGTGAGACTTTTTAGTTAAAGGCTAGCGGAGCCAACCATAAACAAACCGACGGAAGGCAATAGAAAACCACCGTCGTAATTTCTTTGTACAATCATGAATCGCCACAATGATACAGTCTTAATCGCTAAAAGTGAAAATGAGTTACAAGAAATGTTGGACATTATAGTGAAGGAAAGCAAAAATAAAGGACTCAGCGTTAATAGCAAAAATGCAGAGGTAATTGTAACACCAAAGAAAAAGACAACACCGCAGTGCAAATTAAAGACAAGTGGAACAATATTAAAACAGGTAAATGAATTTAAATATTTGGGAACTTTGTTAACCTCAGACGGAAGATGTACAAAAGAGGTGAGATGCAGAATGGCTCAGGCAAAAGCAACTTTCCAAAAAAAATGAGGAAGATACCATGCAATCCATTTTTGACAATAGAAACAAAAAAAAGAGTTCTTAAATGTTATATAGAGCCAGTCTTAACATATGGATGCGAATCATGGACAATAGGACAACAGAAGTAGTATATATCCAGCACAATAAGCGTGATTTGTTGCTTTGAAGGTACATAATTCCTTATATAAATAGTATACCCGCCCACCGATGCACATTTATTTTTCTTATATAAGAGTCTGCTCACTTTTTCTTATATGAGAGTCTACATTTTTTTCTCTATATGAAAGTCTACCTGGTGACCTCTCGTTGACCTCTCGGGTGACCTCTCGGGGTGGTGGGGTGTTGTTTCGTGAAGTGGTGGGTGATCTCTCGTCGTTGACTAAGGAAATGTGTCGTGACATAACTTTGAAAACAGTTTTATTTAAGATAACTTTTAATATATATATATATATATATATATATATATATATATATATATATATATATATATATATATATATATACCTAAAATTTCCTTGCCTCTAATGGTACAACTTACTCAGTCCGTTACACACGCCTATATACACGAAGGCGCGTTAACGAATTTAGTAACTACACATCAAATGCGAAACCTACAGAAACACAATCCGGGCTCATTAATGACTTTAAACACGATTAAAGACCGCGTTACTCTGTGACTCGCTTGAGTGCGAGACTCCCCGCTGAGGGCGTGGTAATGAGTTTGGCCGGTAGCCGGCCATCAAGGACTTGGGGCCGGTGAGACTGCTCGCGGGGAGATCAAAGGATAACTTTAGTGCTTGCTTCCGGTGAAACTGGTCTCCGAGGGCTCGGTAACGAGTTTAATTTCCGAACGGCAACTGGACATCAAAGGATAACGTGAATGCTTGGCGCCGGTGAGACTGGTGGCGAAGGGTCCATTAATGATTTTTTAACATCTGAACTGCTGGATTGTCATTTAATAGGGGCATTTTACTGGGCGGCTGTTTTAATGTAAGATGTTTGGGGGAATTAATATGGTTGTACTGGAGAGTAATTGAACGGACAGTGTATAACTGTATATAAGTAGATTCAAGCAGCAAGTATCACAACCGTCTCTGAAGCAGTTTCAACGAGTGTCTTGGCTGTAACTCAAGCAAGAGTGTGCTTGGCTGTACAAGTAAATTTATTTATAAACCGTAAGTATTTTTTATCGTAGATTCTATACTGTTGTTTATTTTAACACAACAAAATAATTTAAAATTAAATAAATTAAAACAAGTCAAATAAAAAAACAAACAAATATGATCTTTTTTATGTTTATTTTCTCACAATAAAACATAATTTTATTTTCACAATGAAACATAAATTTATTTTAATACATCAACGTAGACAATTCATGTCACACATTCAAATATTTATAAATGAACAATGATGATTTAAATAGTACAAATATGAATTCAAATCATTGAAAAAGTGCACATATAACAACATAGTCATGTGTATAGACTAGATAATAAAAATCCCATAGACTAAATAATAAAAAATGTCACTGTCCGGCTGGAGAACGGCTGTCCTTTATACCCTGTAGCAAGGGGGTCTTGGCCAGCCTATTTATAGTAACCAATGCAATGCGTTCTATTTATAGTAACTGATGCAAATGTTATGAGAATTCTGTTAATGCTCGTACCACGACGCTTTAATATTATATAATAAACAGAATATAGAATACACGTGTTGCTAAATAAGTCTTGTAATACGCGTGGGTTGTAGACGAATGGAGCATGTGAATTCCTCTCGACAAAGTTTAAAATATCAATATGCCTGGGAGATAAACCGTAGGAATCGAAATACTCTATTTGTCCGAGACCGTTGTAAAAGAGGGCCATCCAGTGTTCACCTGGTTTGTGGGCATCGTCGGTGTTTATGACAAAGGCTGCAGTCTTGGTTGGATCAATGATGAGTTGTAAGTGGTTTCGTGGGAGGACACTAACAAGTGTGCAACGTCGAACTAAAACATCGGACATCAAGAGATTGTAAATATCCCCCGTGTTCATTTTCTCAAACAGCGTAGTCTGTTAGAACCTGTCGTGTCTTGGACACTTCCAGTATGAATCCAACTCGGCGTAGACAATAACTTGTAGGAGAGTTGTCGTGGGGGCGGCGAACTTGAGCTCTATCGACAAGGGTCAACTCGTGGCTAGCTCAAACTGGGATCCATTTAGCAGACTGGGAGAGAGGTCAAAACCTAACAGACAAAAGCCGTCCTTGAACTATTGATAAGCAACACCATTTCCAGCATCTTTATCAATCAAACCCATGGCCAAATTCGTACCAAAAAGGCTCGCGCATATTGATTGTGTTCAAAGTCCATAGTTAGGGGCTTTGCGGATACACATCTCCCATCAATCGTCAGGTTCATATAAGTCAAACCAAAGTGTTGAAAATTGAATGGATTAATGTTATAAACTCCATTAAAAGCACTGGCTGTAATCTGACCTATTACTATACGTGTTGGTGTTTGAGACAAGAATAAATTGTCTTGGTTGTGGGAAAATATCCGACGAACAATGGCAAATGATTTGATGGTAACCCACTTGATTGGGTACCGTGCATTCCCACTTAAAAGAGCCTTTTCGTGGGCCAGAGAAATTGCTGGGTTTAGCTTAGCTTTCCTGACCACGAGGGCAGCATAAGTGATTACACTGTTATAATCCACAGAGTTATCCTGAGCCATGATGTTGAACACGTCCTTAGAGGGTGTGAGTTTAATCTTTACATCCACTCTGTTTAACATGTAACGGTTCTGCACAAAGAGATCAGAGTGCAAACGACCCATCATTTCAACCTGTTTATTACCCGAAGTCAAAGCACTCCGTATTTTAAATCCCTCGTTGTCCTGCATATCATCGTGGTGGCCTGCGGTGTCTTTGTAGAACAGAGCGGCTGTCAAGTGTCCTGTTTTCGCATCCTCCCCATAGTTTAGTATAGTCTCGAACACTGCTCTAAATGGATAGGTATTCTCAGACGGTGTAATCAATGTGTCATTCAGAGATACGTCGACTTGAGAAATTAGACTGTGAAGATAATTGTTGACTGGTCCTATCTGGGCATCCAACGGTAAACTTTCACCATTGGGGAGGGTGATCCTGGCCCGCAGATGTAAAAACGTGTTGAAAAGATCTAGATACTCTTCAGTGTTTCCAGAAATGAAAAACTCGATGGGGGCCTATGCGCTAACGAGGTAAGAGGTAGAATTTCAGTAAATTGGCCCGAGTCTACAGCAGTCTGAGTCGATGGAACGCTAAATAAATCCAAACCAGAGTGAAGACATTCACACGACTTGGGGTGAATGAAAGACATGATCAATCAAATATATCCTTTGGTACCGACAGCTTAGTTCTCCTAATGCCTGCAGAATGAAGGGGGAACTGTCTAGCTGATGGTTTTATTCTCTTCGTAATGGGTTCTGCAGGTGGGGCCGCCTTCCCGACTCGCTTTCTGATTCGACGTCGTAAGCCACGTCCTGATTGGTTATTACCAGTCAGGTGGTCTACGGCCCCGTCTAATAACCGCATAATAACCTTAGCTCGTGAATTGAAAGCGTCGCCGATATTTCTGCCAGCTAAGGCGTCCTGCGCGACCTGTAGACCGGTCCCCCCCCCCCCCCCGCCTTCTCTGAGTAAGGCTTTACCCCCTGTTTTTAGCCAAGGTAAAATAGTCCTCCCGATTCCACCAAAGAAATTACAGATTCCTCGTCCTCGTTGATTTCGACCACCTATAAACACAGGCATACCATCACCCGCCTGACAGCAATAAAAGTCCTCGTATAACCTGGCATTTCGCTGAAAGGGTGTGTGTCACCTTTATGACAACTCAAGGTGTTTTCTCGTTCGAAAGTGTACCGTTAACACCAACGTCCCTCTGGGAAATGAGATGGTTTTTTCGTGTTCGTTGGCTAAAAGGATTTCCACAGAGTCAAAGGAAAATCTGCTCAGGGGGACGTAGTGAGGCTTGTCGTAGATCTGAAACACAGCTGTGTGCTTTTTGTTGAGAACAGCAACGCTCCTGAGGAGGGGTACCATCACATCCCCAACAGGTCTGGGTGAAACGAGATCGCAGTAGACGTAGGCATTTCTCGCAACACTTTCAGAGTCCACTTCACCAACGCTGTAGATATCGGGAATCGTGTCTGATATACATGTCGTGGGGAAGGCTAAGATATTTCTCAAAGTATCGCTTATGGTAACGCTGGCTCCTTTTTCGTAGATTTTAAAGATGGCTTTATTCGCCATCTTCACGTAAAGGAATCTCATTTTGGCCTCTTTTACACCCGCCTTCAACTCCTCTCTTTCGATCAATGCGTTCAATGTATCAATAAAAGCGTCGGATATCTTGTATAACCCAGGTGCCAGGGTTATGGTGAAGGGAGATCTAATGCTACGAATTTCGTTGCTATTGAAAGGTTCGTAACGAATCCAGACGTCAACCTATATCACGTTGAAAAAATTAAGAGGAAACTGTATCTCGACCAGTGCAATCTCATATTGTGTTGAAATATCAATGGTCTGAGGAAGTTTGACGAAAAAGTGGCCAAGGTTATTGTCCTTAAAAATATCCATAGAGGCGTTGCTGGGTAACGTGACATAAAAACTCATCTTCCTTGATTCACCTTCTCGTCTCCAACTTTGGATTCGGGAGCATATAACCCAAACAACTGCTCAGTAGGGCTATCGACAGTTTTCCGTCCTTCGCGTCTGACCCTTCAGTGGACAGATTGAACAGCGAGGTCGCGACAACGACATATATAACCACCATTTGACACCTAAAGACAATCTCTAAACGGGGGAATAGTTTCCCAAATACTGGCCAAAGCGAGGTTCTCTTCCCACCAGAGTTCAGGGTTCGCAAAACAGGGTCTTCAAAGAATTCACCTTCTTCTACCATCTCTAGTTTTTGTATCTGACAATGTCCTTGGTCGGTATCCAACTGTTGAATGAGGAATCATACCCAAACCACTTGACTAAACTCTCTTTTCGACCCAGTGACGTGCGACGTTGGGTTATAACCCTCTCGACCCTGTATTCGCGCTTGTCTCCAACTTTTCACATTTCTTGTGTGTAGAATGACCCCTCTATTTCATCGCCCATATCGTCTTTCAGGATATATGTAACGGGTTTCGTTTCAGTTACTCGACTGATGGTAAAGAGTTCCTCCGTCCAAGCTGGACCATAACCTTTTTAAAATTAGCTCTGTCCAGGACCAGTCTAACACGATCACCCGCCTTATACAGGGGTCTTTCAAATTTCAAGTTGTGTTTGCTATAGAACGTGTTCCACACTTGTTCTTGATTGTCTCTGCTAACGTTAATCGGTGCCATTTTTATATTTATGTGGTATGAATGATTATAACTTCGAAGTAGGGCGGGTAGCACATGGACATAACAAAGTCGATTTGATTTCGTAAAAAATCTCCACATCCTTTGCTTCAGAGTCCTATTAAAGCGTTCCACAACAGCAGCCTTAATATCTTCGTTCTGGGTGGTGAAAAAGTGAACATTGTTGTCAGCGAGGAATTTCTGAAATGTTTTATTCAGAAACTCTGACCCCTTGTCGGTTTGAAAACTCGCAGGTTTTCCATCGATAAATATTTTACCAATAGCCCCCACTAAAGATTTCCCCGTTTTGGTTCGTATTGGTACGGCCCACGCAAATTTAGTGAAAACATGCACACAAGAAACCAAATTGGAATACCCCTCATTGTGTTTTTTCAAATGTCTCAAATTGATTAGATCTGCTTGGTATTGCTGTTAGGGTACACTCGTTATAATGGGACGCCTTTCAAATTTGTGTCGCATTGGTTTGTGAAGGGTATAGGTATCCTGGTGACTCAACCAACGATTGATCTCTTTAATTCTTATTTTGGTGTTACGTTGCAAGGCTCTTGCACCACTATACGACCCTGGTTGACTAGGGTCAAAGTAATGACGTCGCAATACTTTGCCCACCTTTCCCATTTCGGTGTTGGGATTTTAGACTTTTTTCTTTTGGACCTCAGTTTATACGAGATTACCAGTGAAGTGATTTTATCACTTGCCTTTGGTGTTTCAGGTACCTCGGCTTGTTCTTGTTGCAGATCAACTGGTGGTGGAGGAGAATGTATTCTTTCTGTTTACGAGTTATGTTGAAAGAGATCGACTGATCCCAAAGGACGTTTTTTATACTACTCCATTTTAGTTAAATACTGTTGTAGAGTACGTTGGTACACTCTGGCCTTATCAACGGGGGTTAAATCATTACGGTCTAGGATACGTTGCATTTCATCGTCTAAATCTCTCAAGTTGATCATTGATCGCCTCAGGTGGTATATACGTGGAAGTTTGTATCAAACCCTCTAATAACCGAGGATCCATCAAAATCCTTTTTTTGGCCATGTTTACAGACCTATTACACCACCGAGAACACTTAATATAGGTTTGATTAAAGCACCTATGAATCCACTAGTTTGTAGAATTGCTTTCCTTTGCGTAAGAGTCGGTTTCTTTTTAGTGAGGAGTCTCAGCTTGTTCTTGTGTCGACGTAGCTCGCACTTCTGATGATGAGTGAGTCTAACATTACCTTTTAATATGTTATGACAACACTCACATAAAAAGCGAACGAGTTCTGGAGAGGCCGTTTTCAAAATGTCTCTTAAACCACTCGGCGTGGCAGAGCGCAGACATTTCAACATTTCACCGTGCCTTCTAAGTGAAGCTTCCATTCTGTTACTTTGGAACGTAGACGATTTGCCTCTCCCCTGGAAATATCTTTGTTCTCAGCTTCAGATGATCGGGTGTTTCCTGTCGAAGGTCCACCAGCAAATAACAGCGGGGAGACGCTGTCGCGTCCTTAACACTCTCTTGGAGGTACGCCACTTGACCCGTGTACATTTGCTTAGCCAGATTGGTAATTTGACTTCCGTCTCTCGGGTTCTTGAAAAGGACTATATAATGGGTATTGAGACTTATAGTTCGATGTTCCTTATTTTTCCCAAATAGATTTTGAACAATGTAGATCACACTCATATCTCTGTGATGACTACCTTTGGTGAATAATTTTGTCACCCTCTCATCTGTTTCTGACATCAAGTCTTCGAGGACGATGAGTCTTCTCTTCTTTCCCCCTTCCAAGTTATCGATATCTGGTAGACCCTTAAATCTCACTTTCTCCATAGTCTCGTAAATGGGTTGCCATTCCCCGTAACACCATATAACTTCTTCGAGTACGGGGAGAACTAGCACTTGTAGATTCTGTAAAAACTTTTGAACAAACACAGTTTTTCCACAACCTGTGGGACCAGCAATCAGAGCCGTGAAGGGGTGTTTCCACCGAGGGTCCATCATTACTAATGACACTTTGCTTGAGTATTATCACTTTTAAAGTATTGTTATCATTTACTACATTTTTCTGTCCCTTTCCAAATATTTGTGATGTGGTTTTCTTGTTTTACAGATCATCGTAAAATGGCATCTAACACACCTTACATCCTGTTTGACAAGGTGTTGTGTACTTTACAGTATGAACCATACGACTATTGTAAAGTTTGTCAAGTGAATACAACGACATGACTGTTACAACGACATGACTGATGCAACAACATGACATCTGTGACTGTTACAACGACATGGGTATTACAACGACATGATGCCCATTGTATCCAAAAAAGTTTAAATGTCACCAAGCTATGTTGAAGCATATTTATTTGCCACCACCCCTATTTTGCGACCCCACCGATGAGCCAGAGTCGACGGCCTGTCAAGCAGGAAATGAGGTCAGTATTCACCCACTTTTCAGATTGGTTAATCCAGCTGTCAGACATTTCTTTGTTCTGCCTCCTATACTAATGCTCTACTCTGATTGGTTGATCCAGATATTAGTCGCTGTTGGGATAGTCACTCGCTGATTGGATAATTTATTCATTTGTTATCAGGTTATATTTAAAGTAGACCCATGAGGGCTTTCGTGATATAAATTTGGTTGATTCAAGGAAGGTCATACTACTATTCATTCTAGAGGATTGAGACTATATTTTACACTGTAAGTTTGAATATTTTTGTTTGCTCTTAAGTATGTTAAGTCTTATCGATAACAGGTTATTCAAATTTATTTCCCTGAAGTAATTAAGATAAGTATTGTTGAATTCCTTCATCTTTTCTTATTGGATGCTTAAACTAAGTATTTTAAGTCTTGTTATTCGATGTTACTGCTGTATTTAAATAAGGTATGTAAAGTATTGTTGATAAAGTGTTATTTATTTTTTCTACAGATGGTTTCTCATAACGAGGTATCTTCTGGCGAGCATCAGTGTCCATTGTGTCCAAAGAAATTTAAATGGCGCAGCGATTTATTGGAGCACACTCGAGGTGCTCATCAACTTATTCGGCACGTGCGTAATATTTGTCAGCACACGTATACGAGACGTAGTTGTTTAGCCAGACATAGGAAACTAAACCATTTTACATCTACACCACCTTCATCAATGGCTCCTTCCACAACCCCCACTTCACCAGCAGCAACATCATCCGCTTTACAAACAGCTTCATCACCCACTTCACCATCGACATCTTCTACAACAGACACACGAAAGATAGACGAAGAACATTCACCTTCAAGTAAAAAGCACAAGAAACGATGACCCTTTAGTATATAGCCTACAGGGGGAGCTCAGTGGACTCAGAGTGGATGGACATACGTCTAGGCGGGAAACAGCCTCTAAGGTCAACCAGTGTCCCACGTTCATGATGAATACAAAATGTATTCACTCACTAAACATCCATTCATTTATCGTTACTACAGGAAGATCTTGATTTCCGTGGTCTATATTGATTTTATTATATAATTTTAAAGTGTCGTGGTCCGAGCATTAACTGAATTCTCATGCCATTTTCAACGAGACAACATATAAACGACCGTATAATTTATCGGTTGATGACGCGATGGGTACATCGGCTTCGTGGAACAAACTTCCCATGACTCATCCAAGATGGCGACTCTCTGAACATGTCTCAACACGTCCGATAACGTTTGCATCAGTTACTATAAATAGAACGCATTGCATTGGTTACTATAAATAGGCTGGCCACGCCCCCTTGCTACAGGGTATAAAGGACAGCCGTTCTCTAGCCGGACAGTGACATTTTTTATTATTTAGTCTATGGGATTTTTATTATTTAGTCTATACACATGACTATGTTGTTATATGTGCACTTTTTCAATGATTTGAATTCATATTTGTACTATTTAAATCATCATTGTTCATTTATAAATATTTGAATGTGTGACATGAATTGTCTACGTTGATGTATTAAAATAAATTTATGTTTCATTGTGAAAATAAAATTGTTTTATTGTGAGAAAATAAACATTATAAAAAAAGATCATATTTGTTTGTTTTTTATTTGACTTGTTTTTATTTATTTAATTTTAAATTATTTTGTTGTGTTAAAATAAACAACAGTATAGAATCTACGATAAAAAAAATAAGGTTCTACTTACGGTTTGTAAAGAAATTTACTTGTACAGCCAAGCACACTCTTGCTTGAGCTACAGCCAAGACACTCGTTGAAACTGCTTCAGAGACGGTTGTGAGACTTGCTGCTTGAACCTACTTATATACAGTTATACACTGTCCGTTCAATTACTTTCCAGTACAACCATATTAATTTCCCCCAAACATCTCAGATTAAAACAGCCGCCCAGTAAAATTCCCCTGTTAAATGACAATCCAGCAATTCAGATGTTAAAAATTCATTGATGGACCCTTCGCCACCAGTCTCACCGTCGCCAAGCATTCAAGTTATCCTTTGATGTCCAGTTGCCGTTCGGAAATTAAACTCGTTACCGAGCCCTCGGAGACCAGTTTCACCGGAAGCAAGCACTAAAGTTATCCTTTGATCTCCCCGCGAGCAGTCTCACCGGCCCCAAGTACTTGATGGCCGGCTACCGGCCAAACTCATTACCACGCCATAAGCGGGGAGTCTCGCACTCAAGCGAGTCACAGAGTAACGCGGTCTTTGACCGTGTTTAAAGTCATTAATGAGCCCGGATTGTGTTTCTGTAGGTTTCGCGTTTGGTGTGTAGTTACTAAATTCGTTAACGCGCCTTCGTGTATCTAGGCGTGTGTAACGGACTGAGTAAGTTGTTACCTTTAGAGGCAAGGAAATTTTAGGTATATTTATTAAAAGTTATTTTAATTAAAACTGTTTTCAAAGTTATGTCACGACACATTTCCTTAGTCAACGACGAGAGATCACCCACCCCTTCACGAAACAACACCCCACCACCCCGAGAGGTCACCCGAGAGGTCAACGAGAGGTCACCAGGTAGACTTTCATATAGAGAAAAAAATGTAGACTCTCATATAAGAAAAAGTGAGCAGACTCTTATATAAGAAAAATAAATGTGCATCGGTGGGCGGGTATACTATTTATATAAGGAATTATGTACCTTCAAAGACATAAATCACGCTTATTTTGCTGGATATATACTACTAACAGACAATAAAATCACTGGAGTCTGTAGAAATGTGGTTTTACAGAAGAATGTTGAGAGTACCATGGACAGCTAATAAGAGTAATGAAAAAGTTCTGAAAGAGGTCAAAGCAAAAAGAGAACTAATTTCCAATATTAGGAAGAAACAATCATCATTTTTTGGCCATGTAATGAGAAGAGAACAACTGGAATATATTGTAACAACTGGAAAAAATGAGGGACGAAGAGATAGAGGGAGCAAAGAGAAAAAATAACAGACAGCTTAAGAGAATAGCTTGGCAGAAGGTCAACAACAGAAATGATAAATAGCTGCCGAGATCGAAAATTGTGGAGAGACATGATCACGGTACTTGATGATAATGATGATCACTTTTCCACCTTTGTGAACGTTTTGCATCTTACTTTTTTTTCCAGTATAGGTTAGCAGTCCCATGCCCGACCCTCCATTGTTGCCTCTGACGAACGTGCCGGGTAGGGAACAGCGTCACAATTCTTTACTCCCCTTTGAACGATTGAAGGCTATGTATGAAACGTGTTCCTTGTTGCAGTTCCCTCATATTCCAAGTCCGGCTTGTTGCAGGAACTTCTGAGTTAAGTGCTCTGTGCACACCGTGAGCTGTATGTTTCATCCGTTTTGATCGTGTTTCGATATTCCAATTGTTTACGATGAATGATGATATCGTATGACAAGGAACAGTTCGCTGTGTTCACGTTCTGTGCGTTTTCGCCTTATGTCTTTTGGCGTGTGCTGAGACTGCTATGATGAGGACTACAGCTACCTTTCTTTATTTGGGAGATGAGTTAGTAATTCGGATGATTTCACTGGTACGGGCGGTTGAGCAACTGTGCAACAATTTTAATTCGTTTGAAGTGATACCGGGGCCTTCCATAACCATAACCATACTCTTCTTGCCTCGGCAGCGCTCGGACAAAGATTACCAACAACCTGTTACAATTCATGTTTACAACAACGAAAAATGCTTATACTACATTGTATGACACTTCTTTTTGGAGATAAAACGTTCGTAAGATTTGTAATATGAACTCTTGTTTTATTTTTCTTCTAACTTTCTTATGTACATAAATATTTTGAGCGCACCTATGTCTATAAACAAATAACCTTTGCAATAACTAAAGTGTAGTAATAAAACTGAAGGTTATTATATTATAATATAATATTATTGGTTATGGAAGGCTTCGGTTTCCCAGCAAACGAGACTGAAGGTTATCTGAACTTCTCTTCTGCTTTCCTTCCTATTTGCCCTACTGCGTCTTGGGAACAGATTGCGGAATGTTGTTATTTTTATTCTTTTCTGTTACGTTTCCGAGTGTTTCTTGTTCGTCTATCTATAGAGGGTATCCTTTTGGTCTGTTGTTTTTTTTTATGTTGCGCTAGTTGATAGCTTTTTGGATTGTGTTTAGTTGTGTTAGGTGTATAGGTTGTGTTTAGTTGTGTCAGGTGTGTAGATTGTGTTTATTTAAGTAGATTATGTTTAGTTGTGTCAAATTTGTGGATTGTGTTTAGTTGTATCAGGTGTGTAGATTGTGTTTAGTTGTGTCAAATGAGTCCTAAAAAGACGGTGATTCTATATCAATATCGGTGGTGTTTGTGTTTACAGTGGGATTACATTGCAAGAACTGTGTACATAAAATGTGGATTTACGACAAGAACTAGGCAAACATTCTACTCTGTCAATAACATTTATCTTCTGTTTAATTTTTTATTTCAGAATTAAAATCCTCTTATCTTCGTAATAATGTATAACAGTTATATCTTTTATTACATATATCTCGTAACTGTGCTATCAGCAACATGCTAAACTTTGGGTTTTTTTCCCATGCCTCAAACTATAGTAGACTGAAGCTGTAAATGTAGATTTATTTTACTGTTGACGGCTTACGTGAAAATAGACAAACCAAGGGCAGAGAACAAAGTGCCAAGGACTGGACGACCTCTGCGCGTGCAATAAAATGACTTAGTTGTTGGACTGCACAAATTGCAATTTTTCCAGTTAAAGAAAATTACTGAAAGATAACATTCTAGGAAATACTGTGGTCATTCTAAACGGTATGGAATAACGCAGTGGACGACCCTATGTTTATATTTTACATGATCTGGTGAAGGGATTAACACCAATGACTTTCGTGACCATAATGTAATCACTAGAGCAGGCATAACCGTCTGTGTTTGAAAGTTGAATCATCGTCTGCGGGTGTGTATTGACTGCTTATTGTTGTTTCCAAATTCAGGTTCGTAGCCATCCATCCACTTCACGCATGTCGTGTAACTTTGTAGGCAGCTACAGCTATTTCTCCTGAGCCAACAATGTCACGCTGACAGTTGTTAGTCCGTGTGGCTGTAGGATTGTCGATCTATCGACTCTTGGTTTTCCTCGAACCTCAAAACCAGATCGTTGACTGTTGTACCACGCATGCGCGTATTTGTTGCTGATTTTCATCCATCCTTATGGCCAATCTACTTATTTTTTTTCTACGTGTTTGATCGTTTATTGGCACGGAAGGACAAATAGTTCTTCAATTTTAAGTAGATCCACTCCTGGCATATAGGAAATAATTTGTTACAAACTAACAGCAGACAAGAAAACCTTTAAAGGTTATATAAAAAGAGTTCAGCGGCAAAATACCGATAATTCCAGGGACAAATCAAAGAAAGAACGTTGCTGTTGTAATAGAGGACAATAAAAGAAAAAAAAGTATATTGTTTCTATCAGGATGAAACAACCATCAACATACGGGAACATTTTATAACAACCGGAAAAATCAGGGGCAGAAGGGAAAGAGGAAAACAAAGAAAGAAGATACCAGACAGCTTAGAAGATAGACATGGTAGAAAGTCAGCAATATACTTGCTTTAGGTAACAGTAGGGACATTATTTTTTAGGAGCATGATCGCCAACGCCCGCAGGCTTGGTTAGTAGTTCCAGTTTGAAATTGTTGGGGCATGTGAAGAGACACAATGCCCTACTAAAAGTCATCTTTGTAGGAGGAGGTACAAAGGAGACGAGGCAGAACAAGGCTAAAGTGGACTAATAACATCAAAAGGTAGAAGGCGAATATATTACAAGGCGCATTATCAAGTTACTAAGTAAAATGGCGCTCCATGATAGCCAACCTTCGATGTGGAGACGGCATGTTTCCTGTATTTTTTCTCATTGTCCTTACTACTAACGATATAATGTATTTTCTAAAACATTTCATTTCACATGTTATGATCTTTTGTTAGCTCAAATAACAGCATACTGGTTTTTCCTCACATATCTTGTCACACTTGTGATCTTTGGTTAGTTCCTCTAAGAGACCAGAACCATCAGATATGTTTCAACTAACATACTCCCCAACACCAACCCATATTGCTGAAACACAGGTTGCGGGAAGGAAGAAAATTATTTTACTTCTTTTTTTCTTCGTTTAAGTGCTCTTATCCTTTTTATAAACTATTATATATATATATATAAATATATATATATATATATATATAAATCTATATATATAAATCTATATATATATATATATATATATATATATATATATATATATATATATATATATATAAGTACTCTTTAATGTGTATTTTACTTTACATCTGATACAGTTAGTGTGCAGGCAAGGAATGTTCCGTAGGATAAAATATCGCAGAGGTGTAACTGTTATATTACACCGTACTGTGCCCGGGAATTTGAAGATGAGGATGGCGGGAGTACTTTTCATATGTGCTGGATACAAATAATAATAAATACATATTATTATATAGGGAACTTCCGAGGCGATAATAGGGAATAATAGAACAAAGAAGTATGTGTTAGCACTCGGAAATAATGACAGACAAACAACAACCTGAGTTGGCTGCGTGGCAGTGTACCAAGCGTTCGGCTTCTCGTGGCAAGGCGCGGTGCCACTGAGTACGGGTTCGATCCCGCTTCGGACCATATATTGTTCTTTGTTTTTTTCTGTTGTTGTTTGTCTGTCATTATTTCCGAGTGCTAACACATACTTCTTTGTTCTCTTATTCCCTACTTTTCCTATGTGTTACTTACCTCATATTATCGAATCAAGCATTCATTCTTTTTTCCGGTGTTGATTAGAGAGCGCCATACTGGGATTGAACCACAATAACTCTACTATCAAGCCAGTGTGCTAACCACTACGCTACTGGTTTACTTAATTAATATATGTGTCGAGACACTGCCGCAGCACAATAACACAATCTACCTTGTTTGCTGAGTTTAAATAAGGTGACCATATTTTTGAAATCCCATTCCGGGACGGAATAATTTTACTTCAATTTTCCACCAATAAAATTACATTTCTTCTTGCTGTCATTTTCAAGTGAATAATACATACATTTTAAAACATCTAATAATATAGAACTACAATACGCTATCAGGATAATCAGGAGATTAAAAAAAAACAGTGATACTCACTTAAATTGAAGGTGAAATAGAGATGCTGTACTTTTCAGATGAGTGAATTTTCTGTAAAATGTATTTACTTACTATATCAGATGTTTCACCCGGCAATGACTTCAACTCTAATATTTTAACTTTCAGTCCCTTATTGCGATCAAAGTATCTGACAAGCAAAGGAAAAATCTTGATTTCTTTGTGGTTGGAGGCATCTGTCAGTATGGAGATAAATGTTACGTTTTCTAGGTCACATCTCAACTCGTTTAGAGCATGGGGTGTGAACACATTCCGAATAATAGCTTCTGTTTTCGTACGTGCACAAGCAAATTTTGGTTCTAAAGTTACCTGAAGCAATTTTGATGTGCAGTCCATAGATCTAAACGTGTGATTGTGCATCACTGTATGATATGCAAAGGCACCTTCTGTAGCAGCTAACTGTTCTTCTTTATCACCAACCTGTTCAGCTCGAAAAAAATTTGTCAACAACGAGCTTGATGCAGCAGTAGCGACGGCTCTCTTATGTTTATCACTATTTATGTGGCTCTTAATATCACCACGTCCCACTATGGTTAATAGTAAACCCGGATGAACATATATTACATCTTACAGTGAAGTATGATGACGATGTAGACTTTTTTTTATAAAAGGCTATTCCTTTTGTAAATCTTGATTAAAACTACAATTACGCTTCGGTGCCATTTTTTGCGAAAGTGAAAGTGAAAGTTAGTAACACAACGAATATATACGAGATTTAAAACTAGGAGCGCATTCTACTGTTTTGATATCAAACAAAATTGTCTACACAGCAACGGAATAATATGTTTTTTAATTGAAGAAATGTACACCGTATACCAAAATGGCAAAATTGGTAAACGTTTGTGTCCCAATTTATTTTTTATCAAATCCGGGACAAAAGCTAAAAAATATGCCAAAATCGGGATAAAACCGGTACGGCAGCTAATCCGGGACAAAGGTTCAAAAAATGTCAAATTCCGGGACTGTTCCGGACAATCCGGGACGAATGGTCACCTTAGTTTAAACGTCAAGCACTCTTGGCCAAGGTCAAGGATTGACACAGGCGATAGCGTTTTTTTTTCTTTTTCGAAAAGCCAAATTAATCAATGAAGTTACCCTCCCCTCTTATGTTGTGAGAACCGAGGTCTAGCCCTCTGGTGGTCTAGATGTAAAACGTCGGGTCTAGAAGTAAGGCGTCGGATCTAGAGGTAAGACGTCGGTCTGGGTGGTCTAGAGGTTAGACGTCGGTCTAGGTGGTCTAGAGGTTAGACGTCGGTCTAGAGGTTAGACGTCGGTCTAGGTGGTCTAGAGGTTAGTCGTCGGTCTAGGTGGTCTAGAGGTAAGACGACGGTATGGGTGGTCTAGAGGTAAGACGTCGGGCTGGGTGGTCTAGAGGTAAAACGTCGGGCTGGGTGGTCTAGAGGTAAAACGTCGGGCTGGGTGGTCTAGAGGTAAGACGTCTGTCTAGGTGGTCTAGAAGTAAGACGTCGGTCTAGGCGGTCTAGTGGTAAAACGTCGGGCTGTGTGGTCTAGTGGTAAGACGTCGATCTAGGTGGTCTAGAGGTAAAACGTCGGGCTGTGTGGTCTAGCGGTAAGACGTCGGGTCTAGAGTTAAGACGTCGGGTCTAGAGGTAAGACGTCGGGTATAGAGTTAAGACGTCGGGTCTAGAGATAAGACGTCGGGTATAGAGTTAAGACGTCGGGTCTAGAGGTAAGACGTCGGGTATAGAGTTAAGACGTCGGGTCTAGAGGTAAGACGTCCGGCTGGATGGTCTAGAGGTAAGACGTCGGGTCTAGAGGTAAGACGTCGAGTCTAGAGGTAAGTCGTCGGATTGGATGGTCTAGAAGTAAGACGTCGGGCTGGGTTGTCTAGAGGTAAGACGTCAGTCTGGGTGGTCTAGACGTAAGACGTCGGGCTGGGTGTTCTAGAGGTAAGACGTCGGGTTTAGAGGTAAGACGTTGGGTCTAGAGGTAAAACGTCGGGCTTGGTGGTCTAGAGGTAAGACGTTGGGCTTGGTGGTCTAGAGATAAGACGTCGTCTTCTGGACAAGAAGGTCCCAGGTTCGATTCCCACAACAGGCTGTGGAAAAAAAAACAAAATCCGTGGATTTATTCTTCTCTGGTCTTTGGTTAGTGAGATCCGATGTTTAGCACTCTCTGGGTAGTGAGATCAGATGTTTAGCACTCTCTGGGTAGTGAGATCCGATGTTTAACACTCTCTGGGTAGTGAGATCCGATGTCTAGCCCTCTTTGAGTAGTGTAATCTGATGTTTAGAACTCTCTGGTTAGTGTGATCCGATGTCTAGCCCTCTCGGAAAACAGAGAAAAAGAGGAGGTCCTGTGTACATTCTGCGCACGTTAATGAACCCTCGGGAGCTGGAAATCGAAAAGATTAGGCCAAAAATTGCCGCTGCCCGGGCAAAATTAATGGGGAAAAAAATTTATCCAAAAACGTTTTGACTCTCGACGATAACAATATTAGAGTATTCCTGAAGTCGAGAAATATCTGCCTGTATGGCGAGGGTTACTTGAGCACACAGCTGCAAGTGTGAAAAGTAGGAAAATGTTATATTGATGCAAAATTCAATCCCTCGGGACATCGTCTGAGATTTAAAGCTGGCAAACGCAAGCAAAAAACAACATTTATTCTCGAAAACCAACCATGCTGTAGAGTTGTTCAGCCTTTTTCTCGCCTGAAAATTCCAAAATTATTTCTACATTACCAAATATAAACAAATGTTCTTTTTTTACTCTTAAAATAGCATTTTCTAAATGATAGAGAATGTTGTACTGTCTTAAAGGTTCACGTCCTTCTAATGCGTCCCCCGATGACTAACTTACCCCACTTCCTTGTCTTCTAATTCCTGGAAGGCCGCTAGTGAGATTACTAAAGATCTATTTAAATCTATCCAAAGATCTACTTATCTAAAGATAACTACTACTCCTATCTCCCGTTCGTTACTGCTTTTCTCCCCTTTTTGAAGTGTCCTGTGAGAAAAAGTAATTGACAAGAATGGAAATAATCCTTTGAGGAAATATGATTATTAATGTATTTTAAATAAAAGTTTCATTGAGTTAATAAATCAGTCTTGCATGTGCCCTTTTTTCGTATTTGAAATTTACTCGTTGACACAACAGACATAATCTTTCCCTGGATAAGTTTTGACAAAATGCACTTCTAATTTCTTTTTAGAGTGCTCTTTTGACAGGGTGTGACGACATTACGGTTTGACATGCAGGCAGTGAATACTAATCAGTCATACAGGTCGACCAAGTCAGCGGACCGTAAGCCCTATTTGTCGTCATTACGTGCACTCAGATCTTTGAATGGAATAAGCAGAGATGATTGAAGCGACCAGTCTTGAGGTTTTCAATCTTTTAACCGGCAGCCATTAGATATACGTAAGTGAATAGTGCTTAGGAATGTAAGTAATTAACCACGTGAATGTAGTTAACCATGTGATACTAGCTGTCCAGTATCTTATAAATGCAAAGAAATTAGGAAATAGGCAGCTTCCAAATATTATTCTTCATTCGCTTTCTGTCGTTCACCCGACGACTACTAAAAGGTTGAACTCTTCGGCATCCGCTCTTAAAAGGACGTTAAGTGGGCAAAACGTTGTATTGTATGTATTGTGCAGCTAGGCTGTTATAGTGGCGCGTTTCGGCCTAATACTCCGGAATTCAGTCACTTTTGAGTATTCGGTTGCGTCCCATCTTCAATCCCCCCTCACTAGGCTAGGCCGGATCGTCTGTTCAAAGGGGCACTACTCTGACATGAAGCATGGTCTTGATCAGCTGTCTTGCTCACCGATCATGCCGCTCTCAGTCAGCTATGGATCGCTGACCGCACTCAACTCAATTCCTGGATGGATGTCTTCCCCCCCACCCCCCCCCCCCCCCTCCTCTCCCTCCCCTTCCAATGTTATAACGGTAAATAGTTATTTTATTTGCAAATAATGAAATAATAGAATATTGAGAATCTGATTCTATGTCAAACATAATTATTGCCGTATCAAAGCGGACTTTCTGTAGGTATCATAAACCTTTGAAAGTTACTAACACTTACGTCGTTTTTGTTTATCTCCTGATCATAAATCAATGAAAATAATATCATCATCAAGTTCCAAGCCTGTTCGCGTAGATGACCATGTCTCTCCACAACTTTCGATCTCGGCAGTTATCTATCATTTCTGTTGTTGACCTTCTGCCAAGCCATTCTCTAAAGCTGTCTGGTATCTCTTCGTCCCTCAATTTTCCCAGTTGTTACAATATATTCCAGCTGTTCGCTTCTCATTACATGGCCAAAAAATGATGATTGTTTCTTCCTAATATTGGAAATTAGCTCTCTTTTTGCTTTGGCCTCTTTCAGAACGTTTTCAATCCTGTTCTTAACTGTCTATGATATTATCAAAATTCTTCTGTAAAACCACATTTCTACAGACTCCATTATATAAAATATAGTGAAAAAAAATTTGTTGCACTTATAAAACTTGCTTTTTTCATTCGTGTTTCTGTAATTTTCTTTAAAATTAATGTTCTAATTTTCTAAATTCTGCAGCGTCTCACCTGTCTTTGTTGTACATTCCGGACAAAATAGTACTTGTCTTTCTCTTGTCATTGCTCTCATGTGTTCATCTTCTTCGTTCTATCAACAATTATTAATATTCTTTGTCTGTCTTTAAAATAACAATAAATGGGCGTAGATGCCTTGTATTGTCGTTCACAGCAAATTACGACACTCTGCGCTTTTCACATTCATTAATCCGACTTCACGGTAGTTTTGAGCACCGGGTTGTATTCCATCTTCGATCCCTATTCCCTTGTTCAGGCCGATGAGTCTGTTTCCAGCGACATCATTGGGCGGTGAAATAAGAACTTGATCACCTGGCTTTCACTGATCCTGACGAAAACAGTCAGCTGTGAGTCGTTGGTCGCTTTCAACTTAGGTTCTTTTTGAGCGTCTTCCCCTCCCCTACAAAGGTATCAAGAACTTCAAACGTTGGAATTTCCCTACGTGCCGTGTTGTCCTCAATATGACGTCATGTTTCAACAAAAAAATTGTTTGCTTAGTATATGAGATGACAGCAACTACTTACGTATATCGGACTTCAGACATGAGGATTAGTGAACCGGAGCTGAACAAATCTATATTCTACCACCAAATATTGGGGTCCCATAATAAATTGCTGCACTGTTTGCCGAAGTGAGTTGAGATTGAATAGCAAACTCGGTCCCACAAAAACTGCAACGTAATCAGATGCATTGAGACTAGATAAGAAAATACCGTAGGTTGATGTAAACAGGCGAAGGCGCGCCTCACAGCAGCAGAGCTGGAAGTTGTAAGCGACCCACTGCTGATGGCTTGCGCCAGGATCGGTGAACCAGAACCATACAAATCCTGCTCCACCTCTCCGGGGTGCCTCCAGTAACAGACTAACTTGTCTGGTCTGGCCAAGTTAGTCGGGATGGAAGAGGGAAGACAACTCAGTACTCAAAAATGTCGTGCTGAAGTCGGATATGTTGGGCCGAATGACGCAAATGTCACAGTTATGCTCCAAATCACAACACAACGCAGACACGCCCACTTAACATCCTTTTAAGGGCGGATGACGAAGAGGTCATTCCTTTAGTCATCGGGCGAACGTAAGCAAGCTAGTAATGCAACAAATCTCCCGTTTTAGGACGAACAAAGAGAAATAATAGAAAAGTACTCTTTTAGTACTTCTATATTACTTATAAAAGAGAAAGAGAGTTCATCGGTGCTATATAGAGCCAATTCTGACCAGGGAAGAAAATCATGGACAGTAGACAAACAAATGAAAAGATGATTAGAGGCCACTGAGATGGGCTTCCTCCGAAGAAGTTTGAAAGTTCCATGGACAGCTAAAAAGACCGATGAGAACATTCTCAGAGGCCAACACAAAAATGGAGGTCCTAAAAAAACATCAGAAAGAAACAATCGACATCTTTTAGACACATCATGAGAAGAGGAAAGTTGGAATACTTGTTAACATCTGACAAAATACAGGGAAAGAGAGATCGCAGACGGCAAAGGGAGAAGATACTAGATAACTTGGTGTCATGGCATGGAAAACATTCAAAAACATAATTGGTACGATTCTCTGCGGATAGAAGATTGTGCAAGGATATGATCGCCTACGCCAACTGGTATGGCACATAATGATGAAGATATTACTTCATGTAGAGTTCCCCTAATCATACTTATATGCTAAAACTAAATTTACCCCCATTCTCTTGCTCTTCTCGTTACGCCCCTGACTCCTCGCTATCGATATTATTTTATATGTTAAAACTACATACTGTCAGGTGTCACTCTCCTGCGTTTAGAATGTAAAGAAAAGAAAGAACCCAGTTGCGTTTTGAGTGTGACGCGCAGGAAATATAATGTTAGCGCCTATACTTTTGGATATAGTCAAGATACGCCAGGTCGTCTTTCTATTTCCAGAAATAATCATTACTTTCCGTTTAAGGTTGGGTTAGCGCGGAGCCGTTCAGTCGAGGAGAGTGAACCAAACTTCTTCAACGTATTAGGCGAGGTTACTAACAACTTCTCTGCCACGCTTTTCTGTATCGTATAGCAGTGGTTCCCAAGCTGTTGACACCCTCAACTTCTTTTCCTTGCTGATCATACATCAGCGGAACCTTGTCAGTTACTATCGTATAAGTCGAGTAAACTCTCATGCTTGTATTTATCCTTAGATATGTTACTACTTTAGGTACAGAAATAACTTCAGTAAAAACTGATTTAATATTTAAAAAACCCACAGCATACTTATGTTTAAAAATGACATTTTCACACTTCTTCACAAACACCAATTAGTGTTTTTTTTTCGTCTTAGGCTGCTTTTACTACAGTAATCAGAAATCGAAAGGGAGCGAAATTGTGTGTACGACATTTTTGTGTGTGCCACGTCATCGTAATGGTTCATCGTACATCCCTTGAGTCTAGACCGGCCGTACGCTAATCTTACGGTCTGTTGTTTGATGTGCGACGGGGATAACCTGACGTCTAACTGTGTGTCTATATGTTCGGAATTGGAGTCAACAACGATGGACTTCAGGTGTGTGACTGTGCTGGCAACACGACACAATTTTCGATGGGAGTCAAATTTAAGTTATAAGTGAATTTCAATGCCCGTAGAAAAAGAAATTCAAGTGTTCTTGTGCTATTTCAAATGGATTTTATATGTGATTTATATAGTTTGTGCGAATAGTACCATACATCATTGTGCTATTACGATATTACGATCAGGAACGAAAATGTCAAAAAGCGGGAAATCTACAACACAAAGGAAACAATTATACCAGCTATCCCCATTGCTAAGACATCCAAACATTTCTATGCCAGCTAAACAACAAATGATAAATAGCATCTTCATACCAACTTTGTGCTATGAAAGTCAAACATGGACCCTTTCTAAATCACATTTAAGAAAGATCAATACATGTGAGATGCGTTGCTTGAGAAAAGTAACAAACAACACAAGAAGAGATAGAATACCAAATGAAACCATAAGAAAAATAGTAGGAACAAAACCCTGCCAAGAATATATAGAACAACAACAACTTAAATGGTTTGGCCACCTGGTCAGAATGAATCCTCACCAATCACCATCAAGGGCGTTCTTCTCGAGAATGCATGGAAAAAGACCAAGAGGAAGACCCAGAAGAAGATGGATAGACGCAGTGACAGAGACATGTAACAACAAAGGAAAATCACTAATCCAGACAATTCGAGCAGCACAAGAACGACAAATAATATAAACCACGACACCTTTTAGGTATCAGTGAAAGAGAAAAGAAGAAGAAGAAGAACGATGGCCTAACACCATCAAGCACTCTACATTTTTAAAAAATATGACGATCATCATTTTCAAGAGGACGTGAACTCCCGGTAAATGGTGGATAGGCGGCGGGAACAATTGAAGGCTATGCATGAAAAGTATTCCTTGTTGCAGTTTCCTCATATTCCAAGTCCGGCTTGTTGCAGGAGCTACTGAGTTAAGTGCTCTGTGCACACCGTGAGCTGTGTGTCTCATCCGTTTTGACCATGTTTCAATATTCCAATTGCTTTCGATGAATGATGATATCGTATGACAGGGAAAAGTTGGCTGTGTTCACTTTCTGCGCGTCTTTTGGCGTGTGCTGAGACTGCTATGATGAGGACTACAGTTACCTTTCTTTGTTTGGAGATGAGATTCGGATAATTGCGCTGGCACGGGCGGTTGAGCAATTATGGAGTTTAATTCGTTTGCAGTGATACCGGGGCCTTCCATAACCAAATTACCAAATAACACAATTAATTTATCTACTCATTAAATACATAACGTTCGTTATACACTTTTATGTTAAGCGAACAGTTTTATTTTAAAATATTACAAATACAAACGGCTATATTTGTATTCAATTTTATTTATGCCTATACCTAATAAGAAGGATGAGGCTGTTTATACTTAGTTCTTATATAGAAATAAAAATATTAACCATCAGTGAATGTTGTCTTTGTATGAATTCTAATCAGAGAGTAGACACACGAAAGTATCCTCGCCCTTGCCAAATTTTTGCGGCGCTCCTGGGAACCGTAGCCCGCACTTTGGAAAATACTGTTCTGTAGGGTTGCCTTTACCATTTTAAAGACGCTGGTACGTTGAGGGCAGGATCTAAAGACATGACAGAGACATGGCTACGGTCTGCAGATGATGGAATTCAACTTATAAACACATACACATTGCGAGCGACAGCATGATGAATCAGCCATTGTATGGAGTTAAATGAATAAAGAGTGGACCAAGACGCCAATGAAACAATGGAACAGAGAGCAGTTAGTGACACAGCCGGTGGCCTGGATGGGCGGACAATAGAGTTGATCAAGACCCTACTCCACCCCGAAAGGGTGCTCCTGGAAACAGGCTGACCAGTCTAGCCCGTCAAATAGGAATCGAAGATGGAAGAAAAATAAAGAAAAGAGAAGAGCTCCGTCACCAACAAGTGGCGTATATGAAATAAGGTGTTAGTGCCTACACTTTTTATGACTATTTTTACAATGCCTACATCATTAGTATCCTTCTGTATGGCAGCGAATCATGAACAACTTATGCAAGGTAGGAGAGAAGGCTAAATACATTATAAATGCGATGTCTGCGACGTATTCTCGGTATCACCTGGAAGAGCAAAGTGACAAACGTGGAGTTCCTCACTCGCACAGTCCTATCGAACATCATACACGCTGCTCAAACAACGTAGGTTACGTTGGCTTGGCCACGTGCACCATATGGAAGATGGCAGCATAACAAAATATATATACTGTATGGACAACTAGCAGATGGGAAAAGAAATACGGGAGCCCAAAACGGCGATTTATAGACATCTGTAAACGTGACATGAAGACTCTGAACATAGACCCTGCAGTCTGAGAAGAAATAACTGCAGACCGAAATCTTTGGAAACACACTCTAAAGTTCAAACTCAAACAAGAAGCAGACAGATTCATAGAAAAAGAGAAGACACTGCGAAAGAAAAGATAAAATAGCATTTCTAGGGGCACTGAAAATATCCATAGTCAACTGTGACTGACGGAGGCTACTAACTACTAGTTTGGTGTTACGCCTTTGGAGCTTGTCTTACCCAGAAAAAAAAATTAAAGTACCCATCTAAGGCTGGGTGAACATGGAATCCGCCGATCAGGATCGAACCTGACCTCTTATAATTAGTAGACCAGTTCACTTAGATATGGCAGCATCGATGAGGGAAGACAACTCAAAAATGTCGTCCTGTAGTCGGATCTGTTTGACCGAAAGGCGCAAAGATCACAGCCCAGATGGAAACTATAACGTAAACCACATCTACGCTCACTGAACGTCCTTTTTAGGAGGAATAACGAAGAGATTGAAGCCATGGGTGATTTTGGAATAGAAATAATAACAAAAATATTGAATTATATCTACAACAGCGGATATATACCAGACGACATGCTCAAATCAATATTCATAGCCCTACCAAAGAAATCGGGTGCGATTGAATGCGATGATCATCGCACAATAAACCTTATGAGTCACATGACTAAGATATTACTAAGAATCATCATGCGAAGAGTGCGAAACAAAATCAGTCCAGAAGTTAGCGATAAACAGTGTGATTTTGTTAGAGATAAAGGAACAACAATGCCATTTATATTTAAAATTGTATATCGCATACATGAGCGTATTACATTCGTGTGTTGCCTCAGGGGAGGTCAAAAAGTAATGCACACCAATTTTTTTCTCGGCTAATAATAAAGATAGGAATATGAAATTTTGCACACTTGGAATATGACATGTTCCAATTATGTGCACCAAATTGCACAGCATTCTGAAAAATATTACGCAATCTATGAACCGTTAAAATGGAGCTTGTCAACAATGTCCGTTACAAACAGCGAATTGTCATAGAATTTCTGGTTGCGGAGAAAGAAACTGTGGCAAACATTCATAAACGACTGTGTACAGTGTACAAATGTTCTGCAGTCGATAGGAGCACAGTTAGTCGCTGGGTTCAGAGAATTAAAGCTGCAGAAAGTGTACGAGCTGCATGATTTACCCAGTTCTGGACGTGTTGCCTCGGCTACCAGCACAGACATGTTAAACCGGGCTGATGCCATTATTCGTAAGGATAGGCGTATCACTAGTCAGCAATTGGCATTACAGCTTACAGTCAGCAAGGGAAGTGCAATCGCAATTTTTAAAACCCTCGGATATTCAAAGATTTGCGCTCGACGGGTTCCTCGGTGCCTAACAAATGATCACAGAGTTCAAAGGAAAACATTCTGTTCTGAATTGTTGGAGCGTTTCGGTGTCGAAGGAGAAATGTTTTTGTCAAAAATTGTTACCGGTGACGAAACGTGGGCACATTATTATGAGCCTGAAACAAAAATGCAGTCAATGGAATGGCATCATCCGCAGTCACCAAAAAGAAAAAAATTCAAAACATCTCCATCAGCCGGAAAGGTGATGATCACTGTCTTCTGGGACATTGATGGTGTGATTCTTGTTGATGTAATGACAAGAGGTGAGACAATCAACTCGACAGCTTACATCAATACACTGACAAAACTCAAAAATCGGTTCCACAGAGTTCGGCATAATAAGCCATCTGCAGATGTGTTGCTTCAACATGACAATGCACGCCCTCACACAAGTCTGGTAACACGGGAAGCAATCAACAAATTTGGTTGGACTGTACTGCCCCATCCTCCTTACAGCCCTGATCTGGCTCCCTCAGATTTCCATCTGTTTGGACCACTCAAAAAATTCCTGCGTGGGAAACACTTTGACAATGATGAGGATGTGATTCGTGCAGTTAAAAAATGGCTACGCGAGCAGGACAAAACTTGGTACAAACGAGGCATTCATGACCTAGTTTCGCGTTGGCGTAAGGCAATACGCTTGGACTGAGATTATGTTGAAAAATAGGTAGTGTAAAGGGGATGTTCAGCTACAATCTGTGAAAATTTCACACATTTTGCCCGAATAGTTTCCGAGAAAAAAAGTGGTGTGCATTACTTTTTGACCTCCCTTCAGTATCATATAATCTTTAGTAGAAAGAGCCACAGAGGTGAAAACAGATCAATACATATGTTTCATAGATTTGGCATTTGACAAAGTAAAGCACCAAGAAATAATCAAAATTTTAGAAAGCATAAACGTAGACAGCAAAGATCTAAGAATAATAAAGAACATGTACTGGCAACAAACAGCGGCCATAAGAACTGGAAACCAATTGGGAATGTTTCAACAAATAAAACAGGGTGTTAGACAAAAGTTCAACTCCCACGTTAAATCAGTCCTACTGTGTGGCCGTAAGTTTTGTTTGCTGTCACCAGATTTCTTTAATATTTATAGTGAGATTATTTTAAGATCCATAAGGGGCATGCCTGGAATAACAATTGGAGGTCATAATATAAATAATCCAAGGTATGCTGATGATACAGTCTTAATCGCTAAGAGTGAAAATGAGTTACAAGAAATGTTGGACATTATAGTGAAAGAAAGCAAAAAAAAAGGACTCAGCCTTAATAGCAAAAAGACAGAGGTAATGGTAACAACAAAGAAAAAGACATCACCTCAGTGCAAAATAAAGACAAGTGGAACAATATTAAAACAGGTAAATGAATTTAAATATTTGGGAACTTTGTTAACCTCAGACGGAAGATGTACAAAAGAGGTGAGATGCAGAATGGCTCAGGCAAAAGCAGCTTTCCAAAAAATGAGGAACATACTATGCAATCCATTTTTGACAATAGAAACAAGAAAAAGAGTTCTTAAATGTTATGTAGAGCCAGTCTTAACATATGGATGCGAATCATGGACAATAGGACAACAGACAAGAAAATCACTGGAGTCTGTAGAAATGTGGTTGTACAGAAGAATGCTGAGAGTACCATGGACAGCTAAGAAGAGTAATGAAGAATGTTCTATAAGAGGTCAAAGCAAAAAGAGAGCTAATTTCCAATATTAGGAAGAAACAATCATCATTTTTTGGCCATGTAATGAGAAGAGAACAACTGGAATATATTGTAACAACTGGAAAAATTGAGGGACGAAGAGATAGAGGGAAGCAAAGAGAAAAATAACAGACAGCTTAAGAGAATGGCTTGGCAGAAGGTCAACAACAGAAATGATAAATAGCTACCGAGATCGAAAGTTGTGGAGAGACATGATCACCTACGCTAGTAGACCCGGTACTTGATGATGATGATGAAATAAGAAGAATATTCAATCGTCAGGTGAACGTTAGAATAAAAGAAATAAATGTCTAAACACATATACATAGAGAGTGATAGCACTACGAAACGGGGGTTATTTATCATATAAAAAAACACAGTTTACCCTACTCCTTACACGACAAAGCGAGTCGATGTGTCATAGTTATGACAACTAAAATGAGATGTGTAATAGATATGACACATGTGCCTCGTGAGGATGATGCCATCAGTATTCACAATTTTACTATCAAAGAATTATATACAAAGATTTGTAAAGTAATATTATGTATTTTCCATTTATTTTCTCTTTTCTCATTTCTCTTATCTACTATTTTTCTTTCTCTTCTATCCTCCCTCCCGTCTCTTTCATTTCTCTCTACTCTCTTTTCTCTTTCAGTGTTATGTATTCTCTCATCATATCTTCTCATTCATTCCCCCTTTCTTCTCTCTCCATATCTTCTCATTCATTCCTTTCTCCAGTTCGTCTCATTCATTACTCTCTATATCTCTTTCTCTTTCTCTCTCTGTCTCTCTCTCTCTCTCTCTCTCTCTGTTTCTCCACTTTGATTTCTTTCTATCCTCTGTCTCATGTTTAACAATGTTACCTCTATCCTCCATGAGAACGTCATTAGCTTAGCGATAACGCTCTGGCTTGGTGATAAAGCAAAGATGGGTTCAAACCACGCTTCCAGTGGACCCAGCTAATAGAGGGCTGGTGCACTGAGTCACGCAATAACAGCGAAGAAGAACAATGTCTACCCTCACCTTCAACTGTTGCGTCTACGTCCTGTGACCTTTTCTATTTCATCTTCTTCTTGTGGAGCATAGGTCTTCCACAAACACTTTCAGCTCCCTGTGGAGCACAGGTCTTCCACAAACACTTTCAGCTCCCTGTGGAGCACAGGTCTTCCACAAACACTTTCAGCTCCCTGTGGAGCACAGGTCTTCAACAAACACTTTCAGCTCCCTGTGGAGCATAGGTCTTCCACAAACACTTTCAGCTCCCTGTGGAGCACAGGTCTTCAACAAACACTTTCAGCTCCCTGTGGAGCATAGGTCTTCCACAAACACTTTCAGCTCCCTGTGGAGCACAGGTCTTCCACAAACACTTTCAGCTCCCTGTGGAGCATAGGTCTTCCACAAACACTTTCAGCTCCCTGTGGAGCATAGGTCTTCCACAAACACTTTCAGCTCCCTGTGGAGCATAGGTCTTCCACAAACACTTTCAGCTCCCTGTGGAGCACAGGTCTTCCACAAACACTTTCAGCTCCCTGTGGAGCACAGGTCTTCCACAAACACTTTCAGCTCCCTGTGGAGCACAGGTCTTCAACAAACACTTTCAGCTCCCTGTGGAGCACAGGTCTTCCACAAACACTTTCAGCTCCCTGTGGAGCACAGGTCTTCCACAAACACTTTCAGCTCCCTGTGGAGCACAGGTCTTCAACAAACACTTTCAGCTCCCTGTGGAGCACAGGTCTTCCACAAACACTTTCAGCTCCCTGTGGAGCACAGGTCTTCCACAAACACTTTCAGCTCCCTGTGGAGCACAGGTCTTCAACAAACACTTTCAGCTCCCTGTGGAGCACAGGTCTTCCACAAACACTTTCCAAGCCGTTCTGTTTCTTGCCATTCTTTTAAGATCATTCCATGTCTTCCCCATCTTCATCTCTGCTTCCATCTGTCTTCTCCAATAATATTTTGGTATTCCTCTTTGTCTCCTTCCCTGCTCATTCCAAAACAGGGCTTTTCGTGTTATACTCTCAGTTGGCTTCGTCTGTATGTTCTATCCAGTGTCAACGTCTTCATTGTATCTATATGTCCACTGATATTTGACTGATACTTCCCAATGCTCTAAATTAGTAATTTTGTCCTGCCATTTCCATTCTTTAATTCCGTACAAACATACATTAATGAAAGTTTGTCTCTTCTTAAATGTTATTATTATTTTCTTCACGTTTACGGCCACACAGTAGGACTGATTTAACGTGGGAGTTGAACTTTTCTTTTTTGTATTTAACCTAATGCATTTACGCTGGATGAGTAACATCAAAAGATGGACAAATCAGCCAATGACAACCTGCACCATGAAAGCAAGAGACAGAGCAGAATGGCGCTCCATTGTAGCCAACCTTCGTTGCGGAGACGGCACTCGATGATGATGATTTAGATGTGGTACTCAAAAGTGTCGCGTTAAAGTCGGATGTGTCGGACTGGAAGGCATAAATGCTACTCTTATGTTGTGAACCAGAACACATCGGATCTAAGTCCACCTACTTCTAAGAGCAGACGATGAAGAGGAGTGGTGTTTGAGTGAGCGTCGGAAAGGGAGTTAATCATCATCATCATTATTAAGTGCCGTCTCCGCATCGAAGGTTCGCTATCATAGAGTGTTATTCCGCTCTGTCGTTTTCTTTGATTGTGCAGATTCTCATAGGCTGACTTCTTTCACCATCTTTTGATATTACTTGTCCATGTTAGTCTTGGCCTGCCTCTTTTACCTTGTCTTTTTCTTTCCAAGATTACTTTTAGCAGACTAGTGTGTCTTTTAACATGCCCCAAAAATCTTATTTGTCTTGTTTGAAATGTGTTTAATAGTTTTCTTTTCAGTTTTAGTTGTAAGACTTCCTCATTTGATTTCTCTTCATTGCATTCAATTCTTCATATTCTTCTATAAATTTATAAAGATAATAATAATAAAAAATAATACATATTAATAACGATAGCAAGAAAAAATCAATATATTAAATTGAAGTTTTGTGGAATAATATAAGAATTTATTATATAGACGCTCTAGATTTATTTCCCCTGTGTATTTATCTCCCTTTGGGAGTGACCAGGAAAGTTGCAGTACCGGATCTTGTCTTGCGGATATTGAATCAGTTCTTGTGTGCGTTCAGCGAAGTATTTTAATTCTAGGGCATGGGTAAGTAATTTTAGTGGATTATTCAAACGAGAGAAGTAATATGTTCATGAATACAAAATGAGCTCTCTGAAAATATCCGGGAAACGAAGCTATTGACTTTAAACATCAGAGTAACAGTTAAGGACAATTATATGCTACAGAAATTACGAGTTTTAAAGTGAAGTGTTCCATTCTACAGACTTAAGGTATGTGATGTTTTAAACATTAATGTTAATAACATTGAAAAATAACAGTGATGATAATAGCATTATTGGTGTGTGGTGGGGGTAGTGTAGAAGTGGTAAGACTTGTCGTGGTAGTAGTATTGATAATAATAATAATAATATTAATAGTAGTGTTAATAATAGTAGTTGTAAAAGTAGTTGTAGGAATAGTAGTAATAGTAGTTGTGCTAGGGAATATTAGAAAATAAAGCAGTAGTGACAGGTATTGTAGCAAAAGTGTAGTGGAATGAGTAGTAGTAATAGTTATATAAGTAGCAATAGTTGTAGCAAAGCTAGTAGTAATAGTGATGGTGGTGGTGGTAGTAGGGGAAGCAGTTTTAATAGTAGTAACAATTGTAGCAAAAGTAAAGTAAAGTACCTCCGTCACGCCAAGTGGCGTATAGGTAATATGGTGTTAGTGACCATAAATTTTACAGACCTTCGGCACATGATTTTTGGGGTAATGAGGTCGGTATTAAGCCCGTGCCGCTTAACTTTCCCAGAAAAAATCCGGTACCCATTAAAGGCTGGGTGAACCTGGAAGCCGTCGGTTGGGATCGAACCGTACCTCTTGTCCTTTGTAGTCCAGTTCACTAACCACTGAGCTATCGCGGCTCCTTTAGTTGTAGCAAAGCTTGAAATAATTGTGCTAAAAGTAGTAGTAGTAGTCGCAGCAGTAGTAGCAGTAGTAGCAGTAGTAGTAGTAGCAGTAGTAGCAGCAGTAGCAGTAGTAGCAGTAGTAGTAGCAGTAGCAGTAGTAGCAGTAGCAATAGTAGTAGTAGTAGTAGCAGTAGTACTGGTAGTGGTGATTAGAATAGTGCGAGCATACAACATTGCCAGTAGCAGCAATTAGTGATGTAAAATTAATTATTATTAATAGAATTAACAATTATATTTTAAATTCTTGTGGACGTTTCATGTCCACGTTTTTGAAAAGCGCGTATAAATGAACATTGAATACAATAATGATAATAACAATAACAATTTTAATCATAATTATTATTTTTATAACACTACATATTAATTGGATTGTATAAATCTCAGATTTAGATCTCATAATCTCATAATTAGATCAGCATTCCAGGTTGGAAAACTAAAAATATCAGTCAAAAAATGAAGAAAATGAAATTGAACATCTTGGGTTTATGTGAAATGAGATGGACAGGAGCAGGATTATTACAACGCGACAGTGGAAATGTAATTAACTCTGGGGGAACCACACACGAAAGAGGAGTAGGCATCATGTTAGATAAAGAAAGAAACAAAACAGTTAAAGGATTTTGGCCAGTATCAGACAGAATTCTGCTAGTAAAATTGAGAGGCAGACCAATGGATATCAACATAATTCAAGTTTATGCACCAACAAGAAATAGCGAAGAAGAAGACATTGACACTTTTTACGAGGAGCTAGAGGCGACCATGGAACAGTGTAAAACCCAAGAAATAACTATTATATTAGGGGATTTCAATGCAAAGGTAGGAACAGCTAAAGTGCAAAATGTGACTGGGGGGCATGGCCTTGGAGAGACGAATGACAGAGGGGATAGATTGATAGATTGGGCAAAGACACATGAAATGATTATAGGAAACACCTGGTTCAAACAACACCCTAAACGACTAAGGACATGGCAAAGCCCAGACAAAAAAGTACACAATCAAATTGATTTTATACTGGTACAGAGAAGATTCAGGAATGGGCTAACATCGGTTAAAACAAGGCCAGGAGCAGATTGCAATAGTGACCATGTACCAGTAGTTGCAAAGATAAGAATAAAACTGCGGAAGGCACAGAAATCACCAAGAAATATAAAATTAGAACTAGATATGCTAAGAGTAGATAAACAGATGAGTGATAAGTACAGCACGATAGTACAAAATAGATATAATGCTATTGAGAAAATACAAGACATCCAGGAGCAGTGGGAAATGCTCAAACAATCGATTCAACAAACATCAAAAGCAGTAATACCAGTGACTAAAAGAATCAACAAAAAGAAATGGATGACAGAAGAAATATTACAACTAATGGACGAAAGAAGAAAACATAAGAAAGAAGAACGGACATACAAAATATTGCACAAAGAGATTCAAAACAAGTGCAGTGAAGCAAAGGAAGGATGGTTAAAACAGAAATGTGAAGAAGTGGAAAAACAACAAAAGAAAGACTCAAAATTTATGCACAACAGTTAAATGAATTAGCAGGAAGAAAAGCAGTCAAAGTTTCAGGATGTGTGAAATCAAAGGAAGGAAATATAATAATGGGACAGGAGAAGACAATGGACAGATGGACAGAATATATCAGTCAACACTATGATGATGAAAGACCAGAATTAAACAATTCAAATGAAGACACAGGACCACTAATAATGCAGAGTGAAGTGGAGGACGCAATTCAACACCATGAAAAGAGGCAAAGCTCCAGGTCGTGACAATATAACAATCGAAGAGATTAATGCATTAGGAGAGCTGGGAGTACAAGTCATAACAAAATTACTCAATGACATATATAACACTGGACACATGCCCGAAGATCTACTAAAATCTATCTTTGTAGCCATACCGAAGAAGTCAGGAGCCACTAATTGTGAAAACCATCGCACTATTAGTCTCATGAGCCATATGACTAAAATATTACTAAGAATAATCATGAGACGTGTATGGAGCAAAATAAAACCAGAAGTAAGTGAGGAACAATGTGGATTTGTGGAAGGAAAGGGCACCAATAATGCAATATACATCTTAAGAACATTGATAGAAAGATCTATAGAGGTAAAGAAAGATCTATATATGTGCTTTATAGACTACACGAAAGCATTTGACAAAGTAAAGCATGTGGAAATAATCAATATGCTGGAGAAATTAAACATTGATGGCAAGGATCTACGAATCATAAAAAAACATGTACTGGCAACAAACAACAACTATACGAATTAATAACCAAACAGGACAATTCCAATATATAAAACAAGGAGTCAGACAAGGCTATGTTCTATCACCGGATTTGTTTTCACTTTACAGCGAATATATTATGAGATCAATAGTAGACAAAAAAGGAATTGAAGTCAACGGTCACAACATAAATAATTTACGATATGCGGATGACACAGTCTTAATAGCAGAGACAAAGAACGAACTACAAGAAATGATAGACATAATAGTAAAAGAAAGCAACAAGAAAGGTCTCAGTCTGAATAGTAAGAAAACAGAAGTAATGGTTATATCGAAGAAACAATCATCACCATCATGCAGTATAAAAATAAACGAGACAAATCTGAAACAAGTGCAACGTTTGAAATACTTGGGCACAATAATAACATCAGATGGGAGATGCACCACAGAAATAAAAAAGCAGAATAGCTCAGGCCAAAATAGCATTTCAGAAAATGAAAAATATCTTATGCAACAAATCTATGTCAATAAAAATGCGAAAGAGAGTTCATCGGTGCTATATAGAACCAACTCTGACCTATGAAAGCGAATTATGGACAGTAGACAAACAAATGAAAAGACGATTAGAGGCCACAGAGATTTCTTTAGCAAAAATGAAAAGAGATTAACAATAAAAGTATCATCAATAAATTTATGTGCTTTCAGTCGGAACGCGTTGCGGTAAATATTTAAGGCTTTAATGGAGAAGAGATACATATGTTATACATTTTTTAAAGCTAGAATTGGTGACTGTTTACATTCTCATGTTTCAAACGTTGACAATTCTTATACAAATACAAGTGCACCAGAGCTCACGAGACCTGGTATATCATAATTTTAAATTTGTATAGAATGGAATGATAACATTCAAATAAACTTTTTAAAAAAAGCAAATGTACAGTATTTGTAAAAGAAATATAAGCACGACGCATATGTCGTTGAAGTAGTCATCATCTTGTGTCATAGCGGTTGGGGTAGGCGACCATGTCCTTCCACAATCTTCTATCCACAGTTTAAAAAAGTAAAGCGCCCCGTTACGCCATATTGGCGTATAGGGGCACTAAAAAAACGAATAACAAAAATGGTATGGTGACAGCTTTACATGGTAATGGACAAAACAAAAGTCGACGTTTCGGCCAAGTAGGCCTTCAGCTGGAACAACAAACAACAAACACAAAAAAATATATAAGGATATGTACACAAATCTAACTACATGGCGATAATATATTAGACACTCAAGAAAGGAAGTTAAAAAAAGGGTCACTTCCCTGTGTTCCAGAGCGTGGTCAGCCTCCGAATGGCGTATAGGGAATATGGTGTTAGTGAACATACTTTTTAATAGACCTTCGACAAATGATTTTTGGGGTAATGTGGTCGGTATTACGCCCGTGCTGCTTTACTTTCCCAGAAAAAAAAAATCCGGTACCCATTTAAGGCTGGGTGAACCCGGAAGCCGTCGATCAGGATGGAACCATACCTCTTGTCCTTTGTAGTCCAGTTCACTAACCACTGAGCTTTCGCGACTTCCTTCTATCCACAGTGTACCGATCATGCCATTCCACAATATTCTGTCCTTGTTGAATCGTACCACTTTTGTTGTTGACTTTTTTTTTTATTGTGTCACGACATTCAAGCTATCTAGTGTCTTGTTTCTTTGTCGTCCGCGATCTCTCTTTCCCTAGATGTTGCCAGTTGTAACCAAGTATTTCAAATTTCCTCTTTTCGTGGTGTGCCCGAAAAAATGTCGATCGTTTCTTTCTGATTTTTATAGTTCTCTTTCAGTGTAGGCCTCTAGGGAACTGACCCCGAGAGGTATGAATGTATCACACTCATACGCATAGTTTCCTTTTGGTTGCTCCTTCCCTTTTGCATAGCCTTCTCTACTACACATATTTGGGTTCTTTGGTCTACTTACTATGCCATGCTTTTTATAGATCTTCTCCTCTAGTCTCTTATGAGACACTTCAGTGTTCTCCTCTATAACTTTTTTTTCTGTGCTCCTTACCCCTCATTTATTTTTATTGTACCCCACTCTCAAACATCTCACTCTTAGCGTCTTTTTACACCTGTCAGACTACTATTCGATTCTTTCTCCTTTGTGTTTGCACACTGACCCCTGTGTTAACTCATTTGGTTCTGTGTACATTAACACACTTTTTTTGCACGATTTTCGACGTTCAGGACAGCCGCACTTGGTTGCGATTTCATTTTGGATATGATAGGATAGTTTTATTTATTTTTGTCGTTTTCTTTAACACATTTCGATTGTTT